>AP025074.1:31092017-31127017 GCA_036186865.1 Eustoma russellianum
AAATTTTAATTTACAAAAAAAAAAAAAAAAAAAAACACAAAACTTTCAGCCTGCTATGCATACATGCGTAAATTTTTTATTTTCAGTTTTAAAAGTTTCCACTCCATTGTCCATATTATCTAGCTTTTCCTTTAAAGTTTCAGTTAAACACTTGTTCTCCTTGTATTCTTCAAAAGTATTTATCAATGTAATTCATTTTGCAAATGGTGTGTATGCTGGTGATCCTTCAACATTGAATATGAAGGCAGCCTTTGGAAAAGTTTGGAATTTGGAGCAAAATGGTATAACAAGAATGAAAAGAGGAGAAATATCTATAAAAAGGAAATATGATGGACAATGAACAATATAAAAACCAACGGTGACAGCTTCACTGTTAACAAAATCACCATCCACGTGATAGTCTTCAGGCACTCGGAAGCCTCCAGTAGCTCTTGGGTAGTTAGTTCTATGCCACCACCCTCTTCCACCGACCAACACTCCCAATTGCTCTAAACAAATCCAACTGCCGCATATAGCACATAATGGCCAGCATGAACTTCAAACCTTTGACTCATTAATCCTCTTCCCTACGCATATAAGCAGGCCTATCTTTCTTAAGCTTCAAAAGGGAGGGAAAGGGAAGAATAAGAATAAGAAAAAAAAAAAAAACCAACCCTGCCAAAAGAACTTACTCATTGTTTCAGGCAAAGCGTAACAAAATAATGTTGACATTATTGGTTAACAAAGTTCTCATGCGACGTAGTAGGGATGGCATCAATGCATGTCACGCAGAATGCGGTAAACAATAGATGACAGACATACTACAGCATGACATCCGTTTCAGCATTCAAAACTTGAGTGGGCTTACTTAGTATCGTCTCATGGGGTTCCACGTGGAGCTAGTGATGAGGCAGGGGCTTTAGCATCACCTACTGAATTAGTATCAGGCTTGCCTGCTTTTGCCTGCTTCTGAACCTCTTCTTGTTTCTTCACCATAACCGGCTGAAACTGCATCAAAGCAGAAGAACTTACGGAATGCTCCAACACGTACATATTTTGATAATCTTATCATTATCTTATAAAAGCGGGCATGACAACCACATTATTGGCATTTGATGGCTCCATACCTGGTAAATGGAATATATGACATTTCGTCTTATTTGTGCCATCATCTCTATGAATAGGTTGTACCCTTCAAGCTTATACTCTATAAGGGGATCCCTTTGAGCATATCCACGTAAGCCCACAGCCTGCTGAACAAACTTGAGAGCTTGTAAATGTTCTTTCCACAATCGATCAATATTGCTCAAGAGTAAAAACTTTTCAGCTTCCTTCATCAGCCCTGGAGCTTCTTTCTCAACAATATCCTGCAATGTAGAGATACAAAGAGAAAGGCCTTTCAATCCCAGTGAAAGGGAAATAAAACAATCAAGAGCGCTGCTGTATTTTCTGACTCAAACAACTGGACAGCCTTTAAGCATATGGAGCCGGTGTCTGTTGCATCACCTATTTAGATCAGAAGCAGACAGCCAGCAGGAAGAGTGCACCTACCTTTTTCTGCAGATACGCTTCACGTCCCCGGAGACGAAGATAGTCCCGTAATCCCTCGTAACTTTCAAAGTTACTCAACAAGAACTCTGGTGTCAAGTCATTCAACAGATAACAATACCTAGTAGAATCAGTAGTCAGAACCACAATAAAAGAGCAAAAGCACCCAGGTTTTGCAAGAAATACGAATTCAAAGAAAAGCTTGTCTAAACAAGAACTTACAACCGACGCATTGAAAAGAAAACCAAAAGTGAAACAACCAAAAGAAACCATTAAAAAAGGATACTTCCTGTGTCCCTCTATCCCAAATTAACTTGCTCAAGTCAAACTTGCACACAATTTAAGAGAAAGATGATTTGCTGCTCATTTGATGCTTGTACTTCTCAATTTGCCATTAAAAAGTAACATTTGGCTTTAAAACGTACCCGATTAATAAAGATAAATTAGTAATTGAACTATTTTTCTTTACCATTTATGGAATATGGACAATCTTTTCTGAATGGGCAAAAATAAAAACGTGGACGATTAATTTGGGGCGTAGGAAGTACATGAGTATTACTGGGAGGATGACAACAAAGGTACCAAGCTCAAAAAACATATCCTCCTACTGCAATACGAGTACAAATTCAAGCCCCGGACTGTGCCAAGTTAAGGGAAGTATGAGAATGAAGAGGTTCCATACTGTTGAACCTTTGCAGTGAGCTTTTCAAGATCCCAGCTTTGCTTTGGAGCATCAACACCAATATTCGCCTATAGAAAAATAAAAACAATCACAAAGCCACCAGTAAAGAAAGCAGTTTTATGTCGTGATAGGAAGATTAACCACACAAGGAATATATCTGAATGAGCAAACCTCTAAAATGTCATCCATTGTGAGTTCAGCATATTCCACAAGAAGTGACTCAAGATCTTCAGATTCCAGAGCTCTTCTTCTCTCCATGTATACACGATCTCTTTGGCTGTTCAAAACTTCGTCATATTCGAACAATTGTTTGCGAATGTCAAAAAAGTAATTTTCAACTTTCCTTTGAGCTTCATCCAAAGCTTTTGTCAGCATCTTAGATTCAATTGGCAGGTCCTCGACTCTGAAAGCTCTCATCAAACCCTGAAAAACAATGTGTTTAAATTCTTCCACACCAATCCTCACAGGAATCGAAAAAGACAGAAGGAAAACCTGAATTCGGTCACCGCCAAAAATGCGGAATATGTTATCTTCAAGACTAAGAAAGAATCGGGAACTTCCAGGATCCCCTTGCCTGCCACTTCGACCACGGAGCTGCACCCATACCAATTCTCTTGAAGTCAATTTTGGTGGGAAACTTTTTTTTTTAAGTTAAAATTTCATATATAGGTTTTATGAGGTAAATTTACAGGAATTTAAGATTATGAGTAGATGTTAGCTAGCTATCCAGTGATCTAGACTCGTTCAAAACAAAAAAGACAAATTTTTCTTACAATTCCAAACCCAATTAACGGTAACTAAGCTATGAAACTTTGACAACTTCAAAATGCAAAATTCCCCAGAACCAATACAAGGTAATGGCACAAGGACTATCATTGGATCTACCAAAACAAGACAAGCCTGATTGGCCCTCTGTTTACAACAATTTAGCCAAAAACCCAAATACAATAAGGACCTCTTATTTTCAGGCGACAGTATACAAAAGTCAGAGTTGTAGAGCAAGCAGAGCTAGAGTTCAAACAATCAGTACTCTCCTTCTGGCAGTGGTACACATGAGCAGGAGTAGAAGAAGTAAGGTAACAAGAGCAGCAGCCGAAGAAAGTAACCAACAGCATCACGTGAAGAAACATGAAGAAATGGGGAGAGTGTAGTCATTCCAACCATCCAACTGCCAAAAACCAAGGGCAAAAGAAACTGGACAAACCTAGCCATGCCATCAGCAAGGGATTTCACCATTACCCTCATCAAACCATTCAGACCATTCCAGGACATAGTACGACCCCAGCAAATCTTGCCAAGGGTTGAGTAGCTAGAGATAGTAGGCATTGGCATAAGGCAGTGCAAACTCCACAGAGCCCTCCATACATTATGCCAAAGGACTCCAATCCCCAACCTCAACTGGTGCATATCATATATCACCAAAAAGACATAACAATGTAGGTACCTACATAGGATCAATCCCCAGATTTCCAAGACAAAAGGAACTCTGTGGGCAGCAAAATATGAAGAGCAACCACTACCAGAACAGAATGAGACTGATGCAGCAAAGTAGCATGACCAAATGGTCATTCCAGTGAACATGAGGAAAATAGCAGGGCGTCAGCAGAGAAATGAAATTGCAGTAGCATGGAAACCTTTTAGTTTTGAATATGGACGCATGAGGTGGGAAGATTGAAACCAGCAGTAGCATGTAGTCCTAGAGTTTTGAATATAGTCAAAGATAAGCCCAGATTAATGGCTAACTCTCAATAGCAAAGCTCCACTTTTGCTTTGTCTCAGTGACGGAGCAGGATTAATGGCGAAAAAACACTTCACGTTATCATTTTCCGTCTGAACTGAAGCAAGTGTAGATGAAACTTCAGGCTTGAAATCATGCTTGAGAGTGAAGCCTAAGCTGAATTAGCCCAAACAATAGCTTGCATGTTAGGATCTGGCTAGGATTAAGAAACCCCAGCCATATCAGGTGAAAGAAAAGGTGTTTACAGTTCTTCAACTGCTTGTAGCGGTGGTCGGAGTGGCATAGATGGGCGCTGTTTTGGGTCAAGAAGGTGGTGGGGATATGACCGTTAGCGGAGGAAAGAAGGGAGAAAAAGGAAATTTTGCAGCGGAGAATGGGTGGAGAGGATAGAGAAAAGGAGCCTAATTTTGAGGGGATACAAAAGCTTTAGTACCAAAAAATCTATACAAATTAGATCATAGCATTTGGAAATTCCAACTAAACGTTGCCATCAACTTTTCTCAATTATATCCTCGACAAAGAACTAAAAATCGAGTGACCTGGTTGTCAATTCGACGTGACTCATGCCGTTCGGTCCCAATTACATGAAGGCCACCAGCTGCGACAACCTGCCATCATATCAGGTATTAACATGGTAACATCAAAATCAGGTTTTAGAAGGCATCAACATTTTCACAAGATGCATAATAGTACACGAGCATAGGTTACACCACTAGCTTGATTTCTTACGAACACATTGAACTGTCAAAAATATCGAATGCAAGACAAACAACTAAAGGAAAAAAAATCTCAGGCTTTAAGAAACCACTGCAAAACCTTATGGCAACAGAATTATGCCACAGATACTGTCGGGCATGATACTCCATTTCTCTTCTTTTGCCCCACTTTTAGCTTTTCACTTAAAAGACAAACACAATAGCGTCCACTGTCATCGTGAATATAAGATGGGACAATTGGGTGAAGAAATATATTTTATTTTAGAGTCAATGAAGAAAGGAAGAAAGCGATCTACCACAATATCAGATTAATAACAAACCTTCTTTCTTTCTTCATCTGAGTGAACTTTAAATTCTCCAACAATTTCTAGAAATGCACTCCGCAGGTTTGCAATTACTTCCTCTTCAACAGGACCCTACATACACAAGATCGTAATATGGGAGGTGCTGGTATTCTGTAAGTACATCGTACAGAAAATGCAGTGTACATCTGCAGGTATCAGCATGTCGTTGATCATCTAATCATGGACACACAACTTTTTCAGCAAACTAATATGTACATTTAATTAACTACACCTTTTCACAAGAATATGAGAGTTTTTCATCCACTTCGAGCTCAGTCAATGATCTGTGGCCCCATGTTTTGGTAGCTAATACGACAGCTTTCTCAGCCAGTTTGACACACTCTTTGGACAGTTCAGAAGGAAATAAATTTTCATTCACCTGCACGAGCATGTCATCGCACCATATCTTCAAAAGAAAACATCTATTCAATCAGGTACATCCAAACCTATATTGACCTTCCATGTCTTCTTTGGAGGAGTTCTCTTCACAGAAATATAATCTCCTTCAGCAGGTTTAACAACTCTGCAGTACAGAGGTACCAGCACATAAAAATGAAGTAGATGCATCAAGTCAAAATAACCAAAGCACTATTTTACGAAAAGAACACATCATGTACTAAATCACATCATACAATTCACGCAGTGCAGAATGCAAAAAAGACAATAAAAAAGATAATAGTTCTTGCGCCATAGTTAAATATATGATCTTACTATATTCCAATGCTACAAATTGATATTTTAGCTACACTCTTCCAATTTTTTACCAACAAAAAGTGCAGGTAACTACTGCATGTACTATTAACAATCACTTTGACTATTGCCTCTTCAAAATGTGGAAGATGATGAAAACAAAATTTGGGATGACATGACATTATGCTAAGAAAGTTTAGATTTGGAAAAACACAAAAAAAAGGCAGTAACAGTAAAAAGTGTCACTCAAAGCTCAGATGCAAAATCTCCGAGATGTAAACTGGCTAAGATAGTTTGGCCTAAAATAAAAGCCCCCAGATATTAGCTCTCAGATATTCTATTACACTTTGGATAGGTTGCTCTAATTGGCTGAGTACACAGATAAGCTCCTGGAAGGGCAGATGTCTCACGAGAACCACTACCTCCTCTGTAAGCAATATCAGCAGACACAAGATCACTTTTTTTCTCATGCACATACTCCAAAAGAGTCTAATTTCATTTCCCAAGGATGATTACTAGTGAACAAAGATCTACAGGTTGGCGCTCCATGATGGAATGGGCAAAACAGGACCGAGGGTTTGCTCCTAACTTTAGCCTAAAACATGATACTTTTACCTAACAGATCTGCACCTGGAGGTTGTGTCCTATGGTCCGTGTAGATCCACAGGAGGTGTTAAGAATAGTCTTTTCCTATGCTACCCCCATTTTCTATACTTCCTTTGCTCTCCCTATTTAATGGAAATTTACTCATTCCCCTTAAAAATAAATGAATAAATAAATAAAGGCAAACCCCATTTTACGGAAGTTACCAGTGCTGTCTTTAGAACACTGAGATACTTAAAAAGCATATTAGGATGATGTCCATAATTTAACAAGGACTATATAAAGGTAGTGCAGATCTCCTCCCTGCAAGACAAAATCTCTCAAAGCCTTTAAGGAATGACATTTTTACCCTTGACGATAAATATTATCTTTTTCATGTAATTGTGTGTTTCTTCCTTCTCAGCTGTTAGAATAGCCAAAGAAATGAGTGCCATCGTACAAGTGAGAGGAATTGATGCTGAGAAGCAAATCATCCTGGCACCAGTGGATGAGAATCTTCTTTGTTTGGAGATCTCGGGTTGAATCTACACGGAATGTCTTGCAGAAGCTCTATTCCAGATTCTTCTTCTTGACATTTGTTAACTTCTGACTGAAAATACTTCTAGAAAAAGACCTCATTGTTCTTACATTGTTCTTTTTTTTTTTTTTTTAAAGATTTGACTCAGGCCCATTTTTGCTGGCTTGCATATTTGCTGGATCATAAAAACTCCTCAAGTAAGAGAGTATAAAGCGATCTAATATTTTGTGAAAACACAACTCAGATCAGCTCATGGTTTTGGTGAAGTGTCCTGGACAAAAAAGACAACCAGGAGGTTTAAGATACCTCTACATAGGGTTTTACGGTGACAGTAGGGCATTCCAAAGCTCATAATCCCATTTTGCATGATGAAATGAAGCATCTAGAAGTACAGAAATCAGAAAGTGTGGTAATTTCAAATGAATGTCTTACGTATCTACCACTGGTCAAGTAAAAAAAATCGTACCTTGGCATTAGCATCTCACGTAGCTTTAATCTTGCCATAAATTCTGCATTACCTCCTAAAATTATATCTGTTCCACGACCTGCCATGTTAGTCGCTATCGTAACAGCTCCAAGACGACCACTCTGTGCAACAATTTCTGCTTCCCTTTCTACATTTTCTGGTTTCGCATTCAGAACCTTCAAATGAATAACTTAATTGAAACCATGAAAGCAGTAAAACTTAATTCCAGATTTGCTCTGCAGAAATAAGTGTACAAAATTATCAGAATTTGTGAAATGTGCAGCAATTTGCTCATTGTTCCACCTCATGTGGGATTTCAACTTCATGAAGCTGTCTGGATAATGCATCACTTTGTTCTACACTAGTTGTACCAACGAGCACAGGGCGACCTGTTTTATGCATTCTAGAGATCTCCACTACAACAGCCCTCCATTTTCCAGTGGCTGCCCGGAACACTACGTCTGATTCATCCTGAATACAAGAAGGTTTTCTTCTATGAGAACTTAAGTACTTATATACATTCACACAGCGAATCACATGCTGCATCTAACCTAAGTATTACCACCTATTTGAGGTTTTTTTTTTTTTTTTTTGGGGGGGGGGGGGGGGGGGGATTGGATTCAGTGGGGTGGGAGAGGAACGGGATTGTCAACAGGGTATACAAGTCCAGGAAAAACCTTTCTTATCATGGGCTTGTTTGTCGGCACTATAGTAACGTTGAGCTTATAAATGCTCCCAAATTCAGTGCTCTCAGTTGCAGCAGTTCCAGTCATGCCACACAGTTTGGGGAACTACACACGTTATGAATAACACATCAGACCTTGCAAATATTTGAAAAGATGAAATGTAAAACATGAATATTTAACAGGTGTCATCCATTTGCAAAAGAGTGCAAAAGACCTGGAGAAAGAAATTCTGATAGCTGATTGAAGCTAATGTTATGCTTTCGTTTTGAATGGGTAACCCTTCCTTCGCTTCAACTGCCTGGTGAAGGCCATCACTCCAACGCCTTCCCTGACATAGGTCATTAACAATGAAATTCACGAAGACAGCTTAACCACTTTCCCAACTTTAATTACCATATTAGGAGAAACGATAAAGAAACTAAAGAAAACCAGTAAACCTAGTGTATATAGATTTGTTGAATAGCATTTTTTTCCTAGGAATGTTAACTAAAGTTCCTCCAAATCTTCTTATCCAGAGATGTTGCACACTATATATCTGTTTATAATTGTCACAATCAGAAAATTTGAACTGTTCACGAAGTTCCCCTATACAATGAGCTTTGACAATAGACAACATCTGTTAAATGTAGGACATTCTGCTCCCGTACCAAGACCGATTACCACATCACTTAGAAGCTCTTAATGCTAGACAAAGAATGTACACATTTTAACACCTCAAAAGCACAATAGTATCAAAAATCAATGATGACCAATCGAGAATCTTTTTTCTAAGCCAAATTTTCGTATAAAAGCCAAGAATGGCAAATTTACAATGTAGATGACTTAACCTGCGCAAAATATAGATGGCTTACGATGTAGTTTCTATATCTAGTGTGCACCCTTACAAAAGTAGCTATAACACAACAATATAAGGTAAATATACTAGAAGCAAAATATCAATGGCTATTGCCTACCTGTACAAAAGTTACCTAAGGCAACAATAAAACAGGTGACTCACAACACGTTTCCAAATATTTAATATCAGCCATTGTTCATCAACTAAACAAATTAGAAAGTGAAGTAGTATTATGAATTGTATGTTTGAAGAGCATAAGAAAGAGGGTCGGAGATAGAAAAATTTGGCATTAATTGTAACGCCCCCACATGAGTTTCAAGGATTAATACCAAGGTAATCATATCTCCAACCATATAGTCCCAAAACACTTGGACTATAAGATGAAGAACCAAAAACATGTTCCTTACAACTGTAAGAAGCAGCAGGTCTATCAACCTCAAAGACTTGGAATCCCAAGATGTTCTATTATATAGTCACTTGAGTAGGTTTCCAGAATACTGCAGCAGAGATGTCCATTTTCATAGTTATCTCCCAATTGAGCTTGGTGCATTTATAACCTCTCCAGGTGCTTGCATAGTAGCTGATATCCTCCAGAATATTCTTAATAACGTCTTTTTAACTTAGACTGACTTGTTTGAAGAGCCTAGCATTCCTTTCCCTTCATATATGATATACTGCTGTTGAGAATCCAACAAATGCACTATCTTTCTAAAAGTTAGAGGCCATTGATTAGATTTCAACCATCTTATTATGCTTTGCCATTCACTGGTTCTGTGAGTGCACTTCAACTTCCTAGTAACAATCCCCAAACTGCGGTTGAATATTGACACTGAACAAAAAGATGTACATGATCCTCCAAGAACTTGTTACATTGGACACACGAGTTAGTAAGAGCTTGTACTGTGTATTCTTTCTCTTCCAACATGCAAGCCATAGAATGATTCATTCGTGGAAGAAAATGCTTACATCAGACAATACTATTTTATTCTACTAACAGTAAGGGTGCCAGAATGGCCTTAGTGACACATTTAACTGAAAAGCTTGTGCTATGTCTCCATATCTAGTTGTCCTATCCCTGTGTGATTTGGACTGTTCCGCATACTTGGTAAACTGCACCACTTGTTCATCCCAACCTCTCCTAAAACGAATGCTCCATGTTCTACCTTATATCACTCTGGACACCCTTGCATTTTTTGGAATGTCTAATTTTCTTTTCAGTTACGAATGTGTGTTATTGAGTTCACCCCTAAGGGTGACATAGATCATACCAAAAAGAAATGCTTTTACCATTCCCAATGGCTTTAGCAAAGAAGGTGGCATACTTATCCTTGACCCTTATTACCTTTTTCCAAAGCCAAGAATTCGATGGTCTAGTCTTGGCCTCCCATAGGAATTTCTCTTTTAATATTAATGAGTGTACCCACTTAAGCTATAACCCTTTTTTAAGCTCACATATATTCCATATGTTTTTCAGAATAGATACATCATCTATCAGAGCCAAGTTTGGGATGCCAAGTCCCCCTCTATCCTTTGATTGACAGATATTAGACCATTTCACTTTAGACTTCCTAGTCCCTCCCCACAATAAATCTTTCACCACTTTCACTTCTCTTATAACTCTTCCAGACAAGAAATATGAGGTTGTCTAATACCTATATATGGCTATTAGCATAAAGCTTATCAATTTCAATTTTCTTCCATATGAAATGTTTTTAGTAGCCTAGTTCTTCACTTTACTTGCTAGCTTGTCTAGTAACCTTCTAAGTCTGTATACGAGAGTTTCTCCAACACCAGAGTCAAACCTAAGTACCTGATTGGGAGGATACACAAAGGAATACCAAGGATTTCAGACGGTTTAGTTTTCTCTTGACATGAGATATCTGAAGCGAAAAGTTCACTCTTTTGTAGATTTAGACTAAGCCTGATAGGTTCTGGAACTCCTGAAGGGTTTGTTTCATGACTGTGTTTGAATTTGTGTCTTCCTTAGATAAAATGAACAAGTCATCAGCATAGGCTAGTGAAGACAATTCGATGTGCTCATATTTGGGATGGAAACTAAAGCTAGAGATCCTAGAATGAAGAGGCTTTGACGATAAAAGGTCACCCTGCCTAAGTCTTCTAGTAGGTTTAAAATTTCCAATCAAAGCACCATGGATGCCAATGGACAATGAAGTTGTAGATATGCACAGCCAAATCCAATTTAGGCATAATCCAGGAGAATTCGTAGCTCTCAGAACCATCATGAGGTAATGTCAGCTAACTGTATCAAATGCTTTTATTATATCCAACTTCAAGGCATAACATTTTGGACATCCGACCCTCCTATAATTTTCACGAGTTCATGCATGAGCAAGATGTTATTTTGAATGGTCATGCCCTTAACAAATGATGCTTGGTTTTCATCTACAAGGTAGTGGTTTGAGTCTTGCTACCAGAACCTTCGATATGACTTTATAGGTGACATTGCAGCAGAAGATAGGCCTGAACTCACACATCTTAATTGGGTTGTTCGTCGTGGGGATCAATGTGATGGTTGTCGCATTCCTAAGGAAATACATAAGTTATTCCTAAAGAAGAATTCTATGGATTTCCTGAAGTCTTCTCCAATTAAAACTCCAGTTACCTTTGAAGAAGTCTGCTGAATATCCATCTGGTCCTGAAGAACCATCAGACTTCAGAGATAACAAGGCTTCCTTAATTATGTTCTGGTGATGGGTTGCATCAATGAGAGGCTTTGTGCGTCCGGCGCTGTTTTTCATGTCTAGTCTTGTGTAGATGCACTGGAGGGATTACGATCTTTGAACAACTTCGCTCCTCCTTTATTTTCAATCCTAAGAATTTTGTTCCTAACATTGTTTATCTTCAATTTTCTATATAAAAATTTGGTGTTTCTGTCCATTCTTTCAGCTATTTTATTCTAGACTTTTTCCTGAAGAAAGATTCTTCAAAGGACAGAAAGTTAGCATACGTGTCTCTATAGCTTCTTGCCTTTTTGGGTTTGAAGGATCAGTAACTAATACAGCTTAAGCCTCCTCTAGTTTTGCTCTAACCTCTTCAACTCTAAGAATTATATTCCCAAATGTCTCCTTGTTAAGCTTCTTAAGGAGATCTTTCAGTCTTTTGAGTTTCTTAACTAAACAGACTAGGAGTTACCATTTTCCTCCTTTAAGTAAGTCCTTAAAGGTTGGGTGTTTCATCCAGTCTTTCATGAACTTGAATGGCTTAGTTTCAAATTTGAGGTTTTTCTGGACAGTATGTATCCAAGAGTATGATCAGAGGTGATATGAGCTTCATAGTCTAGTTAAAAATGTGGGTTCACAATCTTCTAATGCTCATTACAGAACATGTGATCAATCTTGATGTATACTCTTATCATCATTTCTATTATTTGATCAGGTGTACTTAAATCTTCTCGATGGAACGTTTACCATGTCTAGGTCCTTTATCCATTTAGTGAACTCCTTAATTGCATTCCTATCCAATTTTTTCCCTCTAGTTTTGCCTTGCCTATTTAAGATGATAGTAAAGTCTTCCATAATCATCAAAGGGTAGAAACTATACAGCTGGTTTTGATATATAAGTTTCCTCCATAGGCCTCTTCTACTGTTTCTTTCATTTTAGCCATATACGACTGTTAAGATAAACTCCTCAAACTTTAAGGATATTAGCTTAATTCGACACGTGATAGATTGCTCGGTACAATGGAGCAACTTACCTTAAAAATGTTAAGATTCCAGGATATCCAGATTATCGACACAGTGTTAGGAAGTGAGTTATATACTACTTTCCAGTTTCTCAGCAATATCCTTGAAACCCTACTGTAATTACTCTCTCTAACCTTCACTTCAACAAGCCATATTAGTTCAATGTTCTTTTCTTTAATGAATTTCTTAACTTCTTGTTGCATAAGAGGAGAATTAAATCCCCTTACATTCCAACAAGCTAATTTGATCATCTTTTAGCTTTTGATCCTCAAGGCCTACCTCTATTTGAACCTCTGTTAGACAACCTAGTAGGGAAAATGGGTCTCTTTTGCATTGCTGAACTTATAGTGTCTTTTCCTACGGAATTGTTTTCCTCGGGTTCACTATCTGATGTAATGGGTTTCACTTCCACAGGGCCATCCTTAGAGACCTGACGATCCGCTCTACGGCGGTCTTTGTAATTATCCTTAGCTTTTGCCTTAAAGAATGTTCTACATATGACCTGTCCTAAAGGAATTTGGCTATCTAAGGATTCCCTTTCTAAGACCAGATGATTATCATCGGCAACATCAGAGGTAGGAGAGGATAGATAGCGCATATTCCCATCCTGTTTCAATCAATGTTCATTGATCATCCTCTTGAACTCAGTCCGAGCAATCTAGATGATGGAGTCATCGTTTGTCTATATTAGAATCATCATCATAGTTATCAAAAGAAGTATGTATAGATATCACCAAATTTGCCTTGTCTGTGTGGCTCTTTATATTTTTCCTTCTAGGTGATTTTTGTGATATGCTCGTTGATGGAGTTTTAAGCCCTTCATTTACGGCTTGGTTGTCCTGTTAATCTTTATCATGTTGTTCCTCTTAAATGACTTCAAGAATGAAAGTGTCCTCAGTTGCCTAAAGGAGCAAACATGTTAGCTCCTATGCTTTGGCTTATTGCCTTGAAGTTCTCCATTACCTCATGACTCTTGGAGAGGGCCTTGTGTTCCGGCTCTTGTTGCCAACCTTCCTTTTCTGTTTAGGTTGCTGAAGGGGGAAATTATCTTCATCATCACAGATTACCAAATCCAAGCCAAGTCTCCCTTTACACTTTGTTCCTTATTTTTTCCAAATTCCAAGCTTGTCACTTTTGTCTTACCTTTATCTTTGAAAAGTCATTTCTTTATGCGTTATTCATGACATGTAAGGTTTTGGTAATACAGCAGTGTCCAAACGTTTTTCATTTCAAACAATGTGGAGGGATACATTCATAGTATACCTCATGGGTACATTCTCTTCCCTCTTTATCAACATATTTAATAGTAGCGGGAGAGCAGCATTTGCGGAAATTTCTATGCAGATTCTTGCATAGGCCACACGGCTTGAGAAGTGGTAAGCTCATTCTGAACATAGGTTTACTAATTAGGCTTCCTATTCCACTTAAAACCGCAAAATTGAAATGGTGGGCTCTTAGCTTAGGGAATTGTACCCATACTGATTGAATCCAGTTTTAGCTTTTGAATCCGGTTGTTCTAGACCCACGACCTTAGGAAGAGGATTATGTTACCATAAGACATTGGAGAAAGTTCCAAGATACTTTCTTTTGTCAGCATCTGCTGATATTTCGATGCAGATTCTTGCATAGGCCACATGCGCTTGGGAAGTGGTAAGACTATCCATGAACATAGGTTTACTAATGAGGATTCCTATTCCACTTAAAACCTCGAAATTGAAGTAGTGGGGTCTTAGCTTTGGGAATTGTACCCATACTAGTCGAATCCAGTTTTAGCTTTTGAATCGGGTTGTTCCAGACCCACGGCCTTAAGAAGAGGATTCTGTTACCGAAAGACATTGGAGAAAGTTCCAAGATACTTTTTTTTTGTAAGATCTTCCTCTACTCTTTGGACCTCAAGAAGCCCCTTTAATGCCTATTGGTCTTCAACAAACTTCTTCATAGTGAAGAAAGAGGCGCTATTTTCCATCACTTGGCCAACTATGGCTGAGCACCACTTAACTTTGTCATCCGCTACAGAGTTAGGTTTGACAGCAAAGAACTTCTCTTTATCAGACTCTGGCTCGATGCATGTTAGTATTCAGATTTCTAGAGTAAAATCATGTTTTGGTAGTGAAGCTCAGACAGATTTTGCACGAATAATGCCTTGCACGTTGCCTAGGAAGAAGATGGAGATGTTGTCTTTGTCAATTTCAGTCTTGAGCTAAAAATTTGAAGAATTTAGGGGGTGGAAAGAAGGAGTGCAAGAAAAGAAGTGCGAGAGAAGGAGAAGGGGTGGAGAGAGAAGATAGAAGGGAAAAAAGATATGTTATCAACAAGAAATGAAATGTACGGTGGAGGAGAAGAGAAAAAGATAAAGATAAAGTTAAGTTCCCGAAAGTCCTAGAGAGAAAGCTTTTTTAAAAAGGGTGCAACGCGAGGACTTTCCAGAGGGTCACCCATCCTGGTACTACTCTCGTCCAAACACACTAAACTTCGAGGTTCTTATGGAATCCAGTGCATTGGTGCATGTATGATTGCACCCAATCAATCAAGAATTTCAGAAACATCAAAGTTTGAAGTCAAGAGCTTTCTGAACTCTCCAAGAGCAAATGCTATTTGTTTGCATAAACCCACAAACTAGAATTTCACTGAGTGCTGACCTATAGGTGAAACAGTTCAGAAAATTGTTTTCGTTAATCACCATAAATGGACAAGATCATTAGAGAAACTCAAAACATTCCACAGAATCCTTTGATTTTTTAGTGCTTCCATACAAAAAAAAACAAGTATCCTCGCAAGACCCAGCTTTTCTTCTCAATGTTTTTTTTCTTTCTTTTAGCTTCAAAAAAAGTACAAGGAAAACTTACAACAAATACAACACCTGCATGACTCGGCCTGTAAACTTATCTACGATACGAAAGAAAGTACAAAGAGAACTTAGAACAAATACAATACCTGCATGACTCGGCCTGTAAACTCATCTACGATAAGAACCTCCTTCCCACGGACAATATAGTTCACATCTCTAAGAAAAAGTTCTTTTGCTTTTATAGCATTCAAAATATACGACGCCCACTGTTCTCGAGGATCGTATAAATCTTTAACATCCAGGATTTCCTCTGCATCTGCATAACCTTGTTCTGTGAGCAGAACATTTTTTTGCTTTTCATCAACCTGCAAAAAAAATGTTCCTATTAGGTCAAACTACATACAGGTTCCTATCACGAGAGACATACCTTGAAACTTTTCAATCCAATCAAAGCTTACGTGAGCACCCAGGTTCTTTTTTTCGAAAAAAAAACTCAAATTTCAAAGACAGATGAATGTGTATATAAAAGATTGCTATTATAATAGACAATACCATAAGTAATTGTGCAGTGAAAAGTCAGCCAATCATTAGGCAAGCCTATTTCTAGGAGCAATTTGAAATCCTATATTGTGGAAGGCATTAGAACCAATTTAAATATATAGGCCAGAATTCTACTAAAAAAAAAAAAGCAACAACAGACTTGCTTCAAAAAGAAGTCTAGCCAATTCAAGGAATACAACTTGCTGGTTATAACATGGGTTAGCCAAGTGAAAAAGAAGTATATCCAATTCAAGGAATACAACTTGCTGGTTATAACAAGGGTTAGATGTTAGCTAGGCAAATCTGGGCAAAAAGTGAACCTAGAGATAAGTTAGGCCTCTTTCTTCTGCTTCTTCCTCTACTATATTGCTTGACAGACTTGGCATTAGTGCCCTTAGTGAAGTTGACAACTGGTTCATTCTGTTGGTTCTTTGACCCTAGTCTCCTTAACCAAGTTAGGGGACACTGCCTTGGCTTGCCTTCAAGAACCTCAGAAACTCGTTTTTCTTCCAGTTGCTTGCTGGATGTCTTTTTCTTCTTCTCTGCTAACGTTTGTGATGTGTACTTCTAACCTGTTCTCTGAATCTCAGGTTCCCCGAGTTTCAAAATCACAGTAATTGAGGCTGCCTTATGAAAGAGGATAGAATACACAAGTCATTGAATTCTATAATGTTTGCAGGAGCATTCCCTTGTCCCAATGGCCCGCTCACGGGTTGTGGTTCCCAAAACCAAAATTTTCAATTAAAAGTGCGCACACACTACTGTTAACGGGACAAAAATTGTTTGGAGTAGATATAACCTTCTTAGATAATCATACTTTGTTTTGCATTTTGGAAAAAGATACCTACTCTTGACAAGCTTCTACATTAGGAAATTATAGATTCTAATGTTTGTTTGTTATGTGGCAAGTTACCTGAAGATCATTACCACCTTTTCTTCGAAGTGCGCATACTCAAAATCTGTTTGAAGGGCAATATTGCAACATTTAAAGTGCATGGACTTTAACTTTTCCTGGGATATGCTTCTCAGTTGGCTACTCACTAACCACTGGAGGTCATCACTCCAAAAACACCTGGTGATTTCTACCTTTTTAGCAACTCAATATGGAGGCAAATGAATCAAAGGCTACACCAAAACATCCAAAAGGATCAACAACACATTCAAACAGATTCTCTAAAACATTAGAGTCTCATCCACAACATGATCTGGTATCAATATGGAAAGAAAACTGGAAACTTGCAAAAAGTTTGGAAATCCCTTTTAAGATCTTTAAAGCTACCCTTGGACATCTTCTCTGAGCCTATGACTGCACCTCCTCCTTTTACTACTTTCTTCTTCATACTTTGTTTGAAAAGGGCAACTCATCCTAAAACTATTGTTGGATATTTACTTTGGAGTTTAAGTACATCGGGAAATGCTTGCCTTTCCTGGTCAGTCTCCACTAGAGATATTGCACTGCTGCATAGCCTATGCCTGGGATTGCTAGTCTTAAACCCAAGAATTTGTTGGTTTGACTAGGAGTCTAGTGATCTTCAATTGCTGCTGAGTCCGGTCTACTGCGACACTTGTCGGCTTCATTCTTCTCCTACTCCTACTCTATTGCGGCACCTGGCGGCTTCATTCTCCTCCTACTCATACTGGCAACTCATGGCGGGAACCTCCTGATGAACCCCCGCCTTCTGACTCTGCTTTTGCCAGATTTCATTTCTTTGTACTTTGCTATCCTGTATTTTGGACATGGAAGCCTTGAGGACCTCTTTGTTTTTGGTTTTTCAGGCTGAATGAGTATAAACAGATGGCAGCCTAAGCTTGGCTAATTCTGTTATTTCCAGTGATAGTCCTAGAGACTGCAGCCCGTATATGTTCGGGGAACTTTGCTTTTTGAAATTGACAAAGGTTCATAGACTAGTTAAAATTAAATGGACGTTAAATTGTAACGAAACTTTGCTCTTATGTATTTTGAGCAAGTCTAGATCATTGTCTAGTTTGTTAACACCACCTGCTCATTTTGTTAAACCTTTATAAATTGCTTCACAAGGCTTATTTATGAAATTTTAACGTACAAAAAGAAAAAAAAAATCAATGTAGGCCACTTCCTTCTCTAAATTAGAAACTGGAGCATAACCATCATAAATGTTTCTCCAAGTCACTGACCACATGGAGATTAGTGTCTCTATCATCAAAACTTGAACTGAAAATGTCATCTTGTTCATTTTGTTTCTCAGAATCAACATCCATACCAGCTAGGGAATCAAATTTGTTAGTAAAACTTATTTTATCAGCCGGTTTCGAGGGGTCTGATGCTTTGGTATTTTGCTTTAACTTTGGTGAAGCTTGTTTCATACTCTGCTGAGTTGCCTCTGTAGGGCACATTTCCAACTGAGCTTTTTGCTTTTCTAAGATTTCTGCTTTGTCAACTGTTTTGGCAGACTTCTATCCCAACAATTTTGGATATATTTCTCCTTGTTGTCTCCGTTGTCCTCCTCCGGTAGTCTCCTTAATTTTTGCCTTTATCCCCCCTTCTCTAATACTCGGTTCTTGTACTCTGCCCTTGTTTGGTTTTCTGCATTTTTCAGTTGTTTTCTCGATCCTCCGCTCGGATTATGTTCTCTTTTTTAAGCTCAGCTTCACAGGAATATCCAAATAATTTACATTTGGAGCATTGTATAGACATCCATTCATAGACTATTTCTTGTAGCATCTTTTCCAAATTCATCAATAAACTTTACCCTGTTTGGAAGATTAAATCCAGCTTTTATGTAAACGCTAATTCTTTCATTCTCCTTCAACCGACTTTCTCCTTCGCAATGAAAAGAAGTAGTAAACCCTGACAGATACTCCATCATCCTGCATCCTCAGAATCCTGACAAGTGATTAGGTATTCACAGCAACACATACCGCTGATTTTCTGTAACCACCACTAGAGCACAGAAAAGGTACGACCATCTTTCCTCTCGCCGAGACTAGTACCCAGAGTTCACCACTTCCACAAATGTCACTGGACTACTCACTGCAGGAGCTGATTCCACCACCTAATTTCCCAATTATTGGTGGCAGCGAGAATATATCACATGCCTAGTCAGCGACTTTCCCAATAGTTGGAAAGTTCTCCTAACCATCCGTCCCAAGGAATAGAAACTCTTCACAACTGCTATCATACATCATCCAGGTACAATTTTTCCTTTCATGGGTCTATTCGAGCTGAGTTCCGTTGAACTGAACCATGGAGCTTTACGGCCCACATATTTATGGGCCCCGTCTTTGTATCAAAAGAATGAAAAGGGAAAAGTTTTCCCTTCTAAAAGATAAGTAGGACTAGTTGATGGCCGCCAAGAAAAAAAGAAGTAACTGGAGAAGTAAATTCTGATGCAGGATAGTATAACTCACTTCCAGCTACCTTACATTCTACAGCCAAAACAACTTTTGCCCACCAGTTCTCTTGAGAGCATGCACAAGCTTGTTACTTTTCCACCAAGAGCCACCGGGAAGAAAGGAAGGAAATGAAATGAAATTACAAGACAAAATGCTCTTACAGTGTAATGCATATCTCGCTCAAAAGCAGTAGCTATCTTTGCAGCTTTGAAATATCTGTCACTTGGTTTCTCCGCTGGACCAGATATGATGAGCGGAGTCCTTGCTTCATCAATAAGAATGGAATCAACCTCGTCAATGACACAGTAATTGAAACCTCTCAAAACAAGCTCATCAACACTCTGTAGACCCAAAAGTGTGGTCATGGAAGAAAGCAACAATCTCAGCAAATAATAATAATAATGATGATGATGATAATAATAATAATAATAATAATAATAATAATAATAATAATAATAATAATAATAATAATAATAATAATAATAATAATAATAATTAAAAGGGGGGGGGGAAAGCTTTCTGGAAAGTAAGGAATACTTTCCGTGGCTAGATTATCCCTCAAGTAGTCAAAACCCAGTTCGCTGTTGGTCACATATGTTATGTCACATGAGTAGTTCTCTCTCCTTTGCTCGCTCGTCATATTTTCTGAAAAAAAATCCAAAAACAGATTTGAGCAGAGTAGATTAGACCTAAATAAGTGTCATATTCAAAAGATAAAAGGAGATTAGCACTCAAATGGCGTAACATCTACAGAGGAATTGAACAAGGTTTGTTGGAAACTACAACTAATCTATAAGATTTAAAATGGCCATGAATAACATGAGGTTTTGAGACAAATGTTGAAAATCTCCACCACATGGTGTCAAAAATTTATAAATCAAGAGAACGTAAATAAGATTCTGCTAATCCACATGTACACTTCTAGAAAAAAAATCTTCCAAGCTCAGGTCAAATAAAAAAACAGAAGCAATTTGACTATATCAGAGAGCAAACAGCAAGCTTAGGAATGAATCTAACAGAAATTTAGGTCTCTATCCGCTTGGAAGATTCTTCCTTCCTCCTCAGTGAAAGAGGGAAAAGGCATGTGGTTAAACACTCGCTCCCTGCCCGATCAAAGCAAACATAAAAGTTTTGTTTCCCCATCATACTTCAATAACAGCAGTTAGTTGTAATAAGGTCACCAGGATACCCAAAAAGCCTAAAAGGCAGACAACAGGGACCAAGATTACCAAATTTGCAAGTGACCTGTAGATGAAAAGGTTAAAAGAAAAAAGAGGAAAAATAAATAATAAAAAGAAAGAGCAGAAAAATAGAGCAGGTAGGCATTGGGTATAGTGGTATTATGCAGGAAATAGAGCTGGCAGTAAAGATTGTTCTTGGAGAGCACTGAAAAAGTGCAAAGTGGAGCCCCAGCCTAACCAATAATCTGGGACAAAAGAATATATCTAATCTGTAATAGGTGATTTCTAGTGATTGATATATATATATATATATATATATATATATATATTTGTAATTTAAATTTTATACATAGGCCGAAATGGCAGATTTACAAAATGTACCTTTATCTGGGTACCAAAGATAATCCCAGGCAAAAGGTTAACGGTGGCTTACAATATGCACACTAGACTAATACCAACCAAAAAGTGATACAAGGTAACCACATGACAAAATTACAAAAATGCCAAGCTTATACTAATGCAACCAATCTATAAATATAACTAGTCCAACAAAAGTTGACATCAGATCAAATCAAGTCTTGCTAATCCACCAATTGACCATTTATGCAATGAAATCTGAGTAACTAAAAGAGATGAAACATTAAATCAGATTTTTCTTTACACATTATCTTATTTATCCATTTTCGGCTGACTCTATAATCCTACCCCTTTGTCAACTTTCCATCTTTAGCTTAGTTTTCTCCTTGGACCTAAAGACTGCGTTAGCCGTGCTATAACACTATTTTCTGTAAGTTAAATTTCATATATAGACCAAATAAAGTAATTTACAATATTAGTTGCAAGTGTTCGACAACAGCAAACAGAACTTTCTCAAAACACAAGTGACCATAATTTGACTAGCCAAAATACTAGTGTCGAACTATAGAGCTTTCTATATTATGAGCAAAAGAAACATAGACCTGATCAGGGAGAGTAGTTCCAATAAGTTTAGCTGATTAGTTTTAGATACAAAAGATCTTCATGGGCAGGCCTAGATTAATGGTCAGCTTACAATTTGTTTTGCTTTCCTTATATTTCTCCATGAAGATGCAAAAAGCCTGATCTTCTGCAAAACTTCGGTTATCGTGCTCTATCAGCCTTCCCAATGTGATTGATGAAATATCTGATTCATTTGTCATCAAAGACCATATACAGCAACTGAGAATCCAAAATATACCGTTGCTTGTGAAACTTGATTTACAGTTATAGTCGACCAACCAACCCACACACCTTGCCAAGTGTAGACCTTGTCATTGCACCGCAACTACTTCAAAACCACTTTCCGCACCTCGGTTGAGTATGAACATTCAAAGAATAGATGGTTGTGGTCCCTTGCATTCTTGTCACAGAAAACACAACTATTAGTTTAGATGAAGCCCAGTTTAAAAGTTTGCCTTGAATACTCATCCTCTTCCAACATGCAAGCCAAAGAATGATTGTCTATCTTGTAAGACGATGTGTACTCCACAAAATTTTTTCTCAGGTTATCGCAGGAGCCTGTTGTTCCAGAGCCTCAACTGCACTTTTTAATTGAAAATTTGTTGCTGGCAGCCACTTTCATAAGTCTTGACCTCCATGAGGTTTGATTTATCTACATGCTTGATAGAAACTGATCACCTGATTGTCCCACATGCGTCCATATGGCAGGTTCCATTGATCACCTGGTTGTCCCATCCATGTCCAAATGATAGGTTCCATTAGTTCCCATCAAAAGTCTGTGAAACTCTTGCATCCAGTATTATGTTTAGTTTCCTTTTTAATTTTGGACATTTATCCCCTATAATACCCAAGGGTGCGAGGGATCTTTCTAAAATGAGGTTGTTTCATCATTCCCAATGATCTTCTTACCAAAGAATCATTTTCGACATTCAGGAATAAGTTTGTTTTGGTTTAACCTTCCAGATTGACTTCCTATTTAGGATGACTGGATACATCCATTTGACGCAAAAGATTTCTTTGTTTTCACAAATGCTCCATATAATCTTCATGATGTAAGCATTGTTCGCTAATCTGAGATCAGTTAGTCCAAGTCCTCTTTTCTCTTTTGGCTTACTTATCCATTTCACATTTGCCTTCATTGAGCTATCTGAAAGGAATTTTCTTTGTTTTCTCTCAATCTCTCTTGGTAGGAAATAAGAGGAAATTCAATACGTACAAATAGCAAGGAGAACCAATTTGATTAGTTGCAATCTTCCACCATAAGAAAGCTTAGAAGCAACCCAATTCTTCATCCTCGAGTTTATTTTGTCCAATAGGGTAGAGCAATCACTAGAAGTTAGCTTTCCTACAATAAATGGAACTCTTAAATATCTAATGGGAAAAGTGTCTAATGACGTACCTGTTATGTCCAAAAGTTCATTTTCTTGCCTTCAGTCACCCTGCAATAAACATTTCTGACTTTTGCAGGTTAGGTGCTAGACTAGAGAGATTCTGAAATTCCAATATAGATCCTTTATGAGCTTAATAGAAGGTTCATTTGCATTTGGAAGAATGAAAAGATCATTTACAAACGCATGAGAACTCAGGCTCATTTGTTCGCATTTTGAGTGAAAGCTAAAAGGCTTTTCAGCAATCTATTTCTTCAATAACTGTGAGAACCCTTCCATGACCAAGATAAAGAAATAGATTTGAAATGACCGATCAGAGAGCCATTAAGATTGACAGGAAATGAGGCGGTGGAGATGCATAGGTAGATCTACTTTTTGTGATGCTTTGGGAAGTTCATGTTCTCAAGGATTCCCAACAAATAGCTTCATTTGACCGTGTCAAAAGCCTTCATGATAACCACACAGTATTTAGGTCCAGAAGTCCTCTTGTAGTTTTTCAGCAACTCATGCTTCAGCAGGATATTATCTTGGATTTACTTCTTTGCACAAAAGCATATTGATTCACATCTACCAAGAAAGATAGCATAGGTTTCAACCTGTTTACTTTTAACTTCAGAGATGAACTTGTATGTAACATTGCAATAGAATATTTGTCTTAAAAGTAAACAGGTTGAAAATTAGTTGCATGAGAAATACTCTGCGGACCTTTGATACCATGTGCAGACAACTCAGAAAATTAGTTGCATAGTCCAAGGAGAAAACATCAGACGGAAAGCCTCATAAGCAGCAAAATCCAATTCTGGTCTCTTCTCTGATTCGAGGCAGATTCCATTGACCTTCCTCGATACATTTAGAAACCGATTCATCTCCAGGAACTTTCAACCTTCTCTGTGAGTTGCCTTCATGACCTGATTAAGTATGCCCCAAGGATGATAAGGGCAAGTTCGCAATGTCATGTCCTCCACATTCCTTAGTCTAATATATATCCTGCCATTTCACCTTTTCTCTCCTCGAAGACCCCCCCCCCCCCCCAAAAAAAAAAGAACAGACCTCATCATTTATTCCATCTCATTTAAGATTTTTCTAGTGAGAAGGAAGATACTTGCCTGATAATTATGAATGCTTACGAGAACTGATTGTATAAGCTGTACCTTTCTCCATATGACAATTTTGTTATGGCCCAATGAGAACAGAACATATTGGGAGGTAGTCACGAATTGTAGTCTGGATCACAAAATCTTTTTTTTTTCTTTTGTAATTTAAATTTCCATTAAAGGCCTAAAGGCAAACTACAAAATGATGCCATAGCCAAAAATGATGAATTGGCTAGGCAATTTGAAAGGTGGCGTACAATTTGCATGTTATAAGTAGTACCAACCTTTAAGCAAAAGGTGGTCTAATATGACCACAAAACTAATATTAGGCTAATTACAAAAGCAAATTACATCCATTGACTCCAAGAACAAGGAAGTGTACAAGAGCTTCCCAAGCAAATAAACAGCAACATAGTGCCAAGGATGAGTTTAAAAAGCCTCCGACAGCCCCAATGTCTAAAAATAAAATAAACTGCTTTGTATGAGGCCAGGTGAGGTAGGAAGAATTAGGCCGTGTTTGATCTCCATTGGGCAACTCCGAGCAACGCCCGGCCATCCAGTAACTAGTACTTCTTGCTTGTCCTTTTATCTTTGAGATTCCATAGAAGTCTTCAATCATAAATCTTCTCGAATGTTGCCAGAATTGGATTATGTTTGCAAAAATAACAAAGAGGAGGCAGTACCCAGATCTAATAGAGCAAATGAATCTTATAACTCACACGTGAAAAGAAAAGGGATGAGTTATAGACAAAATAAATGTAAAGGTGGTGTTGAGAGAGTTATGAACAAAAAATGGATTGGTAGTCCCAGGTCGACAGCAATTTGCCAATTGTTTTGTGTTTTCCGAAATTTCCTCCATGACGAGGCAGCCATTCAGACATTTTGCAGAATATCCCCTATAATAGTTTGTGGGTTCCTACTCAAGGCATTGTGTATTCTTCGATTTCGTTCTTTCCAGATACAGTATACTGCAATGGAAAGACTTGGGCAAACTAGGTTCCTTTGGAGTTTGGAGGTCCAGTAGTTAGAAAGCAACCACTCCTGAATGGTGTCCAGGGAAAATGCAAAGATTGTGCAATTTAGTTTTCCTAGCACAAATGTCCATATCACCTTTGATATTGGACAATTAAAAAACAAATGATCTTGTGTTTCCTGGTGCCTTTCACATAATTTACATTGGTCAAAATTTGCTATACCCCAATTAGCAAGCTTTTGTAGAGTAGGAAACCTCTTCCAAAATGCAAACCAGAGAATGATTACATGTCTAGGAAGAAGGGACCTACTCCAGACAATCTTTGTCCAAGGAATAGGGGTATAGGTGGGTGTTGTTGCAGCAACTGCATTGTGCACAGAGAATTTTTTGTTGGGCTTCCATTCCCAGTGGTCTTATCTTGAGTGAATTGAGATGTCTTTGCAAGCATTTAGGAAACAAATGACCTGGCTATCCCAACCCCTGCCAAAAGGCAGAATCCATTATTGGCTTTGTATTATATCTGACACCCCTTTGCCTCCAGGCAGGGGTTTAGTTTTGACCTAAGTTGTGGGTGGTTTTTGATTAATATGCCCCAGGGATGCCAGGAATCATACCACAAATAGGTGGAGATTCCATTTCCTATTACTCGTGTGATGTATCTTTCAAATTGATCTCTCACCCAAATAAGTTTTTTCCACAACCAGGAGTCATGCTGCTTAGGAGCAGCCATCCAGATAGACTTACCCTTAAGTATGACTGAGTGAACCCATTTTACCAAGAGTAATTCTTTACCTTCACAGATAAACCATACCTGTTTCATGAATAAAATCCTAAGGTTACGTTGGATTAGGCCAACAAGGTTTTTTGTCCTCTTAGAATCTTATAAATAAGTACGGACATCTACCGTCAGAATAAGTACAGTTCAAAATGAAAGCATGCAACACTTACGTTGGATTAGGCCAACCTTCAGTCCCAAGAATCGAGGAACTTGACCAACCCATTCACAGTCTCTTCTAGCCAAGTAATCGTTCACTGTGACAACATGTACTCCTCTTCCAGTTAATGCATTTAAGTAAGCTGGTAATATTGCAACAAGTGTTTTTCCTTCTCCAGTTTTCATTTCTGCAATTTCCCCTTTGTGGAGTACCACACCACCTACACAACGATGATAAGATCATAGAAGCTTCCGAAGGATAAAGTATCTTATAATTGAAGAACAAGGATCACAAGAACGAATAAAACATCGGAATATCTCAAATCATATGCTCTTTAAGAAAATCTCTCTCTTTCTCTCTCTCCACACGCACACAAAATTCTATCAACAAACTTGCCAAACAGTGCCATCATAGTCCATCTACCTATCAATTGCACATCAAAAGGTCGAAGCCCAAGAACTCTTTTCGAAGCCTCTCTAACAACAGCAAAGGCTTCCTGCAAGAAAAAGTTAGGTACTGTAAACACATTTAACTAATATGAGACAGCAACTCAAGGTTGCTGCATTATGTTCTCTCATTACGTGTAGATATCACAAAAAGAGCCAGATTCCTGGAATCCAAGCACAACTTACAAAAATTAAGGTCCATTACAGTCCGCAACAAGCAGCCGTTCATTCTTTGAATGACTAGAACTTTAACACCTATCACTCATGGCGAAAATAGAAAAATGACCACAATATGTGAAACCCTCCGACATATGCGTGATCCCAACGCTAGAAACATAAATAAGCCTTTAATGTTGGTCACAATGAAAGAGAGGATCATTTTCGTTTCTTCGTTCCATAGAATCACAATCTAAGAGTTACTTTTTCTTTTTTACTTTTTCTTTTCTTTTCCCTCGAGGGTTAAGGGGGAGGAGAGGATGTAAGGAAGTTTCTAAAGATTGTCGATATAGTAGATCCCAAAGACAATCAGTTACGTCGTTACCCTCCTATAAATGTCTCAGGGTAAGAGGGGAGAGAGAGAGAGAGAGAGAGAGAGAGAGAGAGAGAGAGAGAGAGAGAGAGAGAGAGAGAGAGAGAGAGAGAGAGAGAGAGAGAGGTATGTAGTCACCTAAGGCAATCCTCATTAAAAGGAAATAAAAGTCAGTAATGCCTAAATGTTACATCCAATAGAAGGTGCTTTCATCCCCTGGCATCTAACAGTTAGCATCCAATTTCTCTTACACTTCCTCACTTCTCCCCAAGAACTAATACATAATCTCAAATTGGTGCAGGCCTTCATCACATCCGTGGCTAACTCAGCCTCTCAAAGGAGCAGGGGAAAGGAGATGATGATTAGTCTCTCATACCATAACAGGCAGAAAATGTTACCGATGTCTGTTGTCAACGTGGAGTGCTCGATCTCCGTGTATAAGTTTGTTCCAGAAAATAGAGAACTAAGACATCTTGAAGAATACGGGTATAAAAAATAAATCAAAAATAAAAAAGGGAGAGAATTCAGCGTCTCGTTCTACAAACGAACAGAAGTTGTTTGTGTAAATATGCATTGGTCCATAGGAATTTAATTAGATCAAGGAAACAACGGTTAACATTAAGGACAGCCCACATGATTTGCTAAAGAATTAATTTTGTTTTTTGGTATGGCTGGAAAAGGAATTCACACCAGACGTACAAGCCTAGAAAAGCGAAAGCTTTAAGAATTTTATCATAGATCTTATTCTCTTTTAATCAAATATTAAGTAGTCCAACGAAAGTTGATAGTATCTGTAGAGTCCCATCCTGGCATCCTCGGTTTAAGGTGGGAATGACTTGGAATGCTTCGATAAGGCATGACTATATTATTTGGAGGCACAATTTAAAGAAGAGCAGAGATATTCTATTTGTTTGATGTCTTTAGGAGTGCGCAGCGGTTGAAGTGGAAAGAATAGAGGCAATTAATAAAGGCAAGTACTCACTGGTAAAAGGGAGTCCAGGGAATCGCCCTTAGAAGCTCGCTCCTGCAAGTTAGAAGTCAATTCGCGGAGACGATAATCGGGCAGAGAAGACATACGGGGCTCCATCTGGTTGATAAGATCAATGGTGGAGGCGTACTGTTTTCTGGTGGCCTCGCCGGTGTCGGAGGTGTTGAAGAGGCCTCCAAGTAGACCTCCAAAGGAGGCCATGGATATGATCGTCCTCGGTTTTCTCCTTCCACACTTCCATTGGGAGCCCAAAGGAATATACTTGATTAAGCATTCACCAGTACCACCCAATCTTAAACCTCGGGCGGATGAGGAAACAGGGAGCCAACAGAGTCCCGGGGAAGAGGCGCTCAAGTAGAAGGAAGAACTTAACGACTCCGACGCCATGAATGCTGGCTTTCTCAAGCTACACCGAGCGTGGTGGTGTGAGATGATAGTAGCAGTAGTAACAGTATCCCAAGAAATATTTACAGCTTGTACGTGGCGTCCCTACTGCCTACTTCTCTTCAGATAAGATGCACCAACGGATCACGGGAAAAAAACAATGCCCAATTACCTCAATGATCCCTCTGCTTCCATTCACTAATTCCAATGTGCCTAGGGAAAATTAATGCTCCCTTTATTTACATAATTTTGTTTTATGCAAAAGTTAATAACTAACTATGATATAGTCTACCGTCTCGGTTCTAAATAATTTCGTGTATCATGTACTCAGGTCACTCATCGATTTTATATAAAAGGTTTATGACTTTGTGTTATTAAAGTGTCTAAATTCAAACTCGTTCTGATAAAAACAAAGCTAACCGTATAACCTAGGTTAGCCGTCAAGATTTGAACCATTAATTTTTGCCTCTACCCAACTTTACGCAGCTCTGTTTTAACTTATCGTTTTCATCACCAATTCCAAAACATTAACTTCTACAAAAATTAATGATTGTATTTTTGATAAACCGACAACTCTATATTAACGAGTTCGTCACAATGATTCATGCAAATACTTTATTAAATATTATGAATTATGACTATTAATAAATTAAAAATACAAAAGTACATACTTGTTGACATCATTATAATAAATAATAAAAAATATAAAGTAGAATAACACTCCAAACATACGCTAAATTTTTCTGCCTAGACACAAAAGTATATCAAGCCAGCACTCGAATCATAGGCACGCTCTTGAAATGATTATTTTAATATTTTTCCACTCGGTACGTCCCAAATTAATAGTTTACTATTTTTTTAGGAGGTCCTAAAATGTTGCTCATTTTCTATATACATTCATTTATTTATTTGTGGTTTCAAAATTATCTTTGTAAATTAACAATCAATGCAATGTATTAATTGCAGGATCACATTACGCCAAAGGATAAAAGCAATGCATTAATGATGTCTTCTTAATAACTTATGTTTTTAAACCGGACTTTAAATTTGGGAAGATTAAATTTGGGAAGGAGGGGGTATTATAATTATGATTGATTTTATTTGCTTTAACTTTAAAATTTATGACTCAATAAAGTTGATATATTATATTATCAGGACAAATATTATTTATTTTTATCTCCGTAGCTTTCTCTATAATATGAGTATATCTTGTTTTTCAAATTATATCATTGTTTTATGCAAAAGTTATTGATTTATTATGGCAAAAAAAGAAAAGAAAAGTGAAAAGGTCAATCAGAACTTTGCTAACAATGTGTAGCCTGAATCTTATATTATAACTGTGGTGTCAAATGACGTAATTTTCTTAGAGAAAATCAAAAATAAGATAGTTTTATTAAGTAAATCTACTCATACGTCACGCTTTTACTTAAAATTATGAGCTTACTTTCAAGAATGCAGCTGAATCAATTGGCATGGAGGGGCAAGACCTAGATTGGACAACATTCATTTGGTGGAAGAAAAGAATACCTAGAGACGCGATCATAGATTGGACGGCCTGCTAGCAAAGGTTGCTAACCCGAGATCGATTAGGTAAATGAGAAATAATGAAGGTGAATAGATATTGGTTGTGTTAAGAGTAGATGGAGACACGTTAACACCTCTTTTTCTCATGTTCATATGCGAAGAAAGTCTGAACAAGTGTAGCAGCATATATGGGACGCAGACTGCCACGTATACAATGGAATAGAGTGATGGAATGGATAAATGCGAGCCACAGAAGAGTACATTTCAGAAAGAATTGCTACTGCTTGTTCTGGGTGCTAGTTATTCACTGTGGTAAGAAAGAAATGCAAAAAAGAATTGAAAAAAGAGAAAGAAATCATAGGAAGTTGTATACATACATCAAAAATAAATTAGACTATATACTGCTGAATTGAGAGGAATGAAGAGATCAAAAACCAATTGGTCACTGTGTGTAAATGCAGGCATATCTACAATGTATTCTGGAGAAACATATAGCATAGGGAGGAAATAAGGAAAGCATGTAATGTTTTATAAATCAACGAAAATGATAGATTTTTCCAGCTTAAAAAAAATTATATGACATCGATTAACTAAATAAAAGTAAAACTAGTGATCAAAATATTTGGGCTATTTTAAATTGTATTAAAGTGAAACTGAATAAAGTTTTTTCATGAAAATAATAAACCGAAGTTGGAGATGCATGACAACCTTACAGGCAAAGAAAACTTGAATTGTCAAACGTTTATAGAGCTAAAAGATGCAATTGCATCCGTTTCGTGCCGCAGCAGAAGAGCATCAATGAATATTTCCAAATTCTCCCCCTCCATTAGGTCATCTATTGAATGGCAAGTAATGCCGACACGATGATCAGTGACACGCCCTTGAGGAAAGTTGTAAGTCCGGATGCGTTCTGATCTGTCTCCACTACCTATCTGCTCAAGATATAAGAAACCAATTTCATATACACGAGCAAATTCAGCAGTACAACCTTGCTTCCTTTTGGAAGCAAATTTACCTGATCCAGTCTAAGCTTTGATCGATCTGATTGAATTCTACATCGTTCCCTTTCATAGAGTTTTGCACATAGCACTTTTAGTGCCTTGGCTTTGTTCTGCCAATGAGATTCAGAGTATTTTACACATCTTGAACAATACCATCAAGAAGGAGAAAAAAGAAGAGATGAAAAGCAAAGGAAAAGTTGGAAATTAAACAACAAGTACGATAAAAAATCTGCAGGTCAAGCTAATGAAGTCCTTCAGTACAGTTGACATCAGGTGAAGCTAAAGAAGTCAGACAAGATAGTGGAAGCACTGCAAAAGAAATCATTGAAAATGTATTTCTTTCTATAAATCAGCTCAGGGATGAAGAAATCCAAATTCAATTGGGAATTAGCCATCAATTTGTGCATAGTTCATAGGATCTTTATCCATAGTTAGGGCTGCAGAGGTTTTGTTATTTTGAGGCAACCAATATCCGCTCATGTAGCTCTTTAATTTACATCAAAGAAAGTTTGATTTTAAAAAAAAAAATCACATTTTTGTCCACACGGGAACTTGCCCAAGGAACATCCAGCATTTTTGTCCTTCATGTCATCCTTTGGGACCCAGTGCTTCACAATTTTTCCTTTTTCAGCCTATGGTCATACACTTGACACTCCAAACATCAGGGGAGGGGGGAGAGTATCCACTCATTATCCACTTTTAGTCAGAGTTCTACTCCGTGCTTATTCCTGAACTTGATCTCTTTGGCAACTCTATCCCCTGCCCCCACTTCTACACACAGCCTTGCATATGCTATTCTTCCCTCTTCACTCATGACCTTACCAGCAAAAAGAAGTTGTTGCCCCAATTACTTATGACACTTGGAAGGACACAAAGGAGTCCCAGCTCTGGAAATTTTACTCATAGTGGAACAGATTTAAGTGATAGCTTCTGGGCAGGTTTTTGGGAAGGCCAAGGCTTGAGAAAAATCAGTCATTCCATATGGAATTGGAGATTGCCTGCCTCATGACTTTCATTTACCACTCCTGAGAATGGAATTTGAAGATGCTTACATCTTTCTAAAACCTCTGAACTTTAATAAGACCCAGTGAGGATTGCTGGAAATGGCAGTCTTGCATCAAATTTTTCAGCCAAACGCGCTTCTCATGCCCAAAGGCAAAATCTCCCTGTAGTGCCTTGGGCAGGGGTGGCTTGGCCTAGAAGGTACATCTGTAGACATGGCTTAATTTGTTGAAGGCATGTTACGGAACACAGTTTGATCCAACAGAACATTACTTCTTTGCGACTTGCGAGCAAAATACCAGGAGACCAGCAACCACCTGTCTTTCTCCTGTCCCTTTACCAGAAGAATATGGAACCCGAGTTTGAAAGCTAAAATGTGAGATACCAGGATCTTTTACTGGCAGAACGTTTTGATTGGTTTAATGGTGATGACTCGAATTGAAGTTTCAGTTGGAGGCGTTTGAAGTTAGTGTAGCACCGTGTATGATGATATATTGGAAGAACGAAATTAGAAACATAGCGTTTGTAATGAGAGTGTCAAAAAGTGCTCTGCCTTCTCTCTACAAACCCACTCATTCTCTCCTCTTCAACACCACATAAGTCACTTTCACCACCACTAATGTTCACTTTTTCACCAATAACGTCTCTTTTGCTTTCTCTCTCCCTTCCCTTTCTCATCTGAATCCTCCGTCTCCTCCTCCTTTCCATCCATATCCTCCATCTTTCTCTCATTAATTGTTGGATACAACACCACTGTTATCCTCTCAGGCCATCTAGACCTCTCCGACCACAGTGAAATGCGGTCGAAGAACAAAATCCACCTATCTTTTTACTTCAAAAAGCCTAGGTTTTGCTAATTGAACTCAGACATTCAACACAGCAGTTGATAAGGACGAAATCAGCTTGAGCTTCCTTGTTCAAGTCTTATTTTCGTCATGAAGCCTCCATTACTCTGAAAGAAGGACGGATCAATGATGATAACAAGAAACAGTCTTTCGCCATCAACCCAGAGAAGATTGCAGAATCAAAGCAAAGATGGATTTCTGCTATAATTGGTTAAGTCATGGGGAGTGATGCATCATATTTTAACATGAAAAAATTTGGCGAAGAAAGATCGAGCTTTGGTGGCCTTCTTGAAGTTCAAAGAATGGAGGACGATCTATAAGTCTTCCTCTTTCAATCCAAATAATGAAACAGTGTATCCTTGATTCTTTCCATTAACCTTTGGAAACAGAATCGTCTTTCTTAAAGCCTTGAACTCCCAATAAGCTCATCCAGCGTCTCAAATTAGATGCTATCCTTGTTTGGTCCAATTTCCTAACCTTCGGCTACATTATTTTAACAATCACGTACTTAGCGGTCTAGGTACTCTATTAAGAAAGTCTCCGTTCATGGACAGACTTCTTTTACTCAATCTAGAATATCCTTCGCCAGGATTTGTGTAGAAATTAGAATGAAGTCCTCCAAAAATACCAGACATTCTGCTTTCTCCTCGTCTAGGATCAAAATGAGGAAAGGCAATTGGGAATTGGCGGTAAGAATGGGGTTATCAATGAAGATCTTTAAAATTTAGTCATGGTCTCTACTACTGCTTTCTTCTTGTGCTTCTTTTCTTTGTACTCATCTTTGGTAAACATCAATGGGAGGGTTTCTATCTTTATGCTTTTCTCAGTTTTGTGCGTTCTTCTTACACTCTGGGCTGCATTACCCTCTAATGAACGCCTTTGCCCAAGGGATTTGGAACCTTCATTATTTGTTACTTCACATTGTGATTCTATCAACTGGGTTTGGTAGGCTTAGAAGTCTTTTGGCATCAATTGTAGAAGGCTCTGTGGAGTCTGTATGGTTTTTGTGCCAAAACCCGCTATCTCTAGCCCCAGTACTTGGTTGGTTGGTTGGTTGGGTTCCTCAGGTACTTTTCTTCTGGGTTTCCCTTCATTTTCTCAGTTGCTTATGACATCTATCTCATCTACCCTGCTTTATGTTCTTTGTCTACCTGGCATGGGGATTTGAAATATGTTTCTTTGAAGTCTGGTCCACTGGGTTTTCTGCACCCATAGTATCTATGTTTAGCTTTGGTACACCCGCAATCCTACATCTCTTCTTCTCTTCCGCACTTATCCTCTTAACTATTATCCTTCATTTTGTCATTACTCTGGCTAATACAAAGCCTCAACCTCATCTACACACAGCGTTGAAGAGACTCGTCACTTATTTTGGTTCTGGGCTCAGTTGGATTATACGAAGGAACAGTCGAGCTTCCCTCCTTTTTGTTATCCCACTGTTTGTCCTAGTGACACTCCCCTATAATAATTGTTGGGTATTTTAGATTTTGAAATGGGCAGTGTTTCATATTGCAGTTACTTGAGTTGGAATTGTAAAGGAAACTTGTATTTTTTGTATTTTTACTTGAGTTGGAATTGTAAAGGAAACTTGTATTTTTTGTATTTTGAGCTTGCCTAGCTCACTGGCTAGCCTGGTAGCACCAACTATGGTAGTTAACTCTTTGTAAATTTGCCTTTTAGGCCTTCTTATATGGAGATTTTAACTTTAACAAGTAGACTGCATCAGCAACGGAAGATAGAAATCAACCATTTACAGCTTCTGGTTTTGTGTCGGTTCCGGAGAGGCCTTAGGAAGTATAGTAGGAAATAGCTATCAATATGTACATAGATCAATATTTTTAAAGGATAATTATTGTTCACCTTCTGTGTGTTTGGAGAATAATTCTCGAGGCTTCTTCCAATTTGTCTTTTCGACCTTTACATCTCATGCGTTTTTGGACTAAAATGAACATCATATTCTCCGTCAAAGTAAACAAAAGTTATACTTGTAATCCAAAAACACATAAAGTATAAAGGTCAAATGTTTTAAACCAGAAGGGGTGTCGGAGATCATTCTTCAAAGCACTGGTGGTCAAAATATGTAAATTCCATTAATTTTCGTCATCTTCAACTTGTAAGGTATTAGGTTTGAATCTCATTACTAACAATTTATCTGTAAATTCCATTGTAAACTCTTAATAAAACTAGTGGTATACCCTAACCCTAGGCTGGAGAAGCATTTCCTTGTCCTAAACTTTTTGTCAGAAAAAACAAAAACAGAAAACCAAAAAAAATAGAGGGTCAAAAGGTGAATAAATAACGGATTCTCCATCGCTTTGATGGAACATTTGGTTTCCTTCCTTTTTTTTCCCTCTAAAAACACAGAGCTGCTAAAGGTCGAAAAATAAACTAGAAAAAAGGTGAATAAATAAGGGATTCTCCGTCACTTTGATGGAACATTTGGTTTCCTTTCTTTTTTTCCCCTCTAAAAACACAGAGCTGCTAAAGGTCGAAAAATAAACTAGAAGGATTCTCGAAGATGATT
>AP025074.1:31129517-31329648 GCA_036186865.1 Eustoma russellianum
ACCTTTATATATATATATATATATGTATACATGTATGTATGTATGTATGTATATGTGTGTGTGTCTTGTATTCCATGCGCAAACCAGGTTTTCTAGCAACCAAGATCAAGAGGCTCGCCGCTGTTCTGGTTGTGGGCCTGGCAGCTACACCATGTCCGGGGCATTCATGGTCCGGCAGGTATTGGACAGAAAGCCATATGGTACCCTGACGCTAATTGAACTAACAAGGGACCATGACAAGATGGCTACCAGTTTCCATTGGGCCAATGCTCAAGGCACATAAAGCCCGATCAGCATAATTTCGAATACTATAAATGGATTTCAGGGATGGTTGAAATGCCCCTAAAAAGAGAAAAGAAGTTATCCGAATAGCAATCAAGTATATTAGATTAAGCTAAAAAATAATGTAAAAACAAAGTAAACCGATTGCCTTCAGCATTTGATGTTGAATAGGTACTAACAGATTCAAACTGCAGGTAGATGATACATATCAGCCGTGATTACTTCGGTCATAAATACCTTCTGTTTTGCCCTCAATTCATGTATGAGACCAATCGACTGTCTGAGATGCCGAAGCTCTTTATTTGCCATTGAATAATCTGCTTGCGAGACTTCTGGCTGTCTTTACACAATAATAAAGATTAAGAACACAACAAAGGCAATCCTTTTGGGGCTCAATTTCTTGGAAGAGGGCTGGTTTTCAAAAGTCGGATTTTAAAGTTCCATAATATGTAACAGCCATTCTTTAATAAGCTCCACAAACACTTCCAAATGTAACTCCATAATAAACACTCTCCCGAACAAGTTAGAACACAAAACGCATAATGGACAGACTGATAACCTGGTTTATGAGAACTTGAAGATAAGCGGTCCTATGTTCTATGTCCAATATCCTTTGGTCCATGATCTTGATAAATCCAGCTGTCAGCTTAGGAAGCACTTCTGCAATTTGAGGGATGGGAAATCAGTAGAAGCTTCGTCTTCAGTCCGAAAACCATAAATCGGGATAATGACGAATATCATGCTTAGTGTAGAAAATAAATCTTAATATTTGTAATATAGCCGTTGTATGTCAGGAACTAGCCGTTTGAGAACTGTACTGTTCTCTACTTCTTAGTCTGTATATAAGTCGAGTAGAATAGTAGGAAAAGAGTGTGAACAATTGTAATTGACACTGTTGTGAATAAAGAAATTCTTTCATCTGAGGATAAATTTCTCCATTGTTCTTCATATAAATTTCTATATGGTATCAGAGCTCACGGTTAAATCCAAGCATTACATTCAAGAAAATTTTTCCAGCAGCAAAGCTTCTCTTCTTCAACCCAGAATAAAGGAGGTTGAATATTTCTGCCATTTACAGAGGAAGCCATAAACTCGAGGTCTGTTCTTCTACAAGGGCAAAATTGGAAAATCAAGAAAAGGCGGACAAAACTAAGTTCCATCGTGTACTCATTGTCTTCAGAGAAAGTACACATGTATTAATTGTGCAGAAAGAAGGAGACAAACGTGTATTCAAAATTTTATGGGTAAAAGGTAAAAACCTAATACCGCCAGTTGTCCTCTCGTCAGTTTTCATGCAAGGAAATTAAAGACAAAAATTTTAACAATTCCCGCTTCCCTAGACAACTTGTTTCAAAAATCAATTCTTTAAAGGACATTTAAAGTCTTCTTGCAATAAAGAAGAAAGGGACGTGTCTTGAAGCACTATACTTCATACTCCCATTTGTACAAAACGTCAATTCATCTTTACATCTGCTACAATATTTCAGACTCTCGTTTGTACAACACGTCCGTTCTTCTTTATTATCTTCTCTATCCCAACAATCCTTCATTTCCATTCATTTCTACTACGCTTCTGGTACTACACTTCCATGGCAGAACAGAGTAGTGAGGGTACTTCTTCAGTAGGCGAAAAAACTACTCTCTCTGCAAGTTCCATTGTAGATTCAACTCCAGTGACATTGGCTGGTATGGTTGCTAGAAAGTCAGGTTCTCAGGATAATCGAGTAACCAAGAAGTATTGTAAGCATTATCACAGGGAAGGACATACGTTTGAAGAATGTTACAGAAGACCGGGGGCAACTGTGAAACCACCACCACACTTCAGACCAAACAATTATAGACACAATCACCCTAACAGGGCAGATTCCAGTTGTTCCTGGAAAACGGATGCTGACTCATGGAAGGTGTCTAGAGCTGCTGTAGCTGACTCACAACCTAATGAAGAACTCCATTTTTCTCAAGCTCAACTGGATGCAATGCTCAAAATCTTAAACAGACAAAGATCACAGTCACCAGCCCACACTGACCAGATCCGGGCTACTATGGTCAGCACAGGTATAGGGGGTAAGTTTGCACTATGGATAATTGATTCAGGTGCAACAAACCATATGACTTGTGACAAATCAATGTTCTGTCGCTTTGAATCAATTAATATACCTAGGCAGGTACAGATTGCTAATGGTGAAAACTTGGATATACTAGGAATAGGGGATGTTCCATTATCTAATAACCTCATACTTAAAAATGTATTTTTTGTGCCTAAACTTGACTGCAATTTGGTGTCTGTCAGGAAGATTATGAAAGACAATAGGTGCTGGACTATTTTTTTCACCTTCTAAATGCTATTTTATTTCTGCTTCTTCTTCCTGCTTCCAAGAGAAGGAACTGAAAGAAGGAATTATCAGGGAGATGAATGGCAGTGTGATTGGCAGTGCTAATCACCATAATGGGCTCTTCGTTTTGGAAAAAACCAAGCCAGGATATTTTGGAGGGTATTCTAGTACGGATTCTTGTATGAACAGCAGCATTGTTCCTAGAATAGTGTCTAGAATAGAACTCATTTTGCTATGGCATAGAAGGATGGGTCATCCAAACTTCTTGTACCTTAAAAGGATTAAACCTGACTTGTTTAATGGTATTTCTCTAAATTGCTTAAAGTGTGAAACATGTTTGTTTGGTAAACAGGTAAGAGCTCAATATCCAGCCAAGAGTTACTCAGAAAGCAGGCCATTTAACCTCATTCACTCGGACATCTGGGGTCCTTCCAAGGTGTTAAATGTAAATGGATGTAGATGGTTTGTTATCTTTGTAGATGACCATACAAGGGTCACTTGGATCTATTTGATGAAGCATAAATCTGAGTTGTGTTCTATTTTTAAAACTTTCATTTATCTCATTCAAAATCAGTTTGATGTCACTGTAAAAAATTTCAGGACAGACAACGGAAGCGAATATATGGACAGTAAGGTGAGATCTTTCTTAGCTGAAAAGGGAATTCATCATCAAACTTCCAATATCTATACACCTCAGCAAAATGGTATAGCTGAAAGAAAACACCGCCATATTCTAGGTATAGCCAGGTCTATGATGTTTACAATGAAGGTTCCAAAATACCTATGGGGTGAGACAGTTCTTACTGCCACATATCTCATTAACAGGATGCCTTCTAGAGTCTTAGGATTTATAAGTCCTAGGGATAAACTGTTAAGTGCATTTCCGCACTGCCTATTACTCTCTGAGCTACCATTTAGGGTATTTGGGTGTGTTGCATACGTGTACATCCATGCTCATCAGAGGAGCAAGCTAGATAGACGGTCCATTAAGTGTGTATTTCTAGGCTATTCTGGATCAAAAAAAGGGTACAAATGTTTTTGTCCAACTACAAGGAAAATGTATACCACACTGGACATATCTTTTGATGAAACAACCCCATATTTCTTAACTAACTCTGGTTCTAGTAATGATCATGTAGAACAGGAAAATTTCTGGAGTATCATAGATATTTCAACAGTTGAAAGCCGTATACCATTGGATCAAAATCAGCAACATGAAGAGGAACAGAAGGATGGTACAGGTCCAGAGCTGGACCAGACTGGATTATCGCAACCAGTTGCCAATCAAAGAGAACAATATCACCCTCCTATGACTCAGGTTTACACAAGGAGGAAAAACCAGGTAAGTTCTCACGGTACATCTCAATCCTATAATTCTTCAGGTGAGGCTGATCATAATGTCACAACAGAAGAACAACCTCTACTTATTCCACACGAAAATGACTTGCCTATTGCTGTAAGAAAAGGTACTCGAGAGTGCATCAAGTATCATAAATTCTTGAGTCACAAAGGTTTAAATTGCATATATCCGCTGAGTGAATACATATCATATGAAAGATTAAGTCCAAAGTTCAAGTCCTTTGCTGTTAATCTTGATTATCAATCTATACCTGTGACAATTGAGGAAGCCTTGAGAAATAAAAAGTGGAAACAAGCAGTTCAAACTGAGATGTCCGCCCTCATTAAAAGTAGAACTTGGGATTTAGTTCCTGCTCCTAAGGATATTACACCAGTAGGGTGTAAATGGATTTTTTCGTTAAAATACAATTCTGATGGATCCATAAATCGCTACAAAGCCCGACTAGTTGCAAAGGGATTCACTCAATCATATGGTATTGACTATGTGGAAACATTTGCACCTGTTGCTAAATTAAATACTATTAGAATTATTTTCTCTATTGCTGTCAATCTTGATTGGGAACTTGCACAACTTGACATCAAAAATGCCTTTCTTAATGGGGAACTTAAGGAGCAAGTATTCATGACTATACCACCAGGGTTTGAGTGTGATAAAACACAAGGTAAAGTCTGTAGACTGAAGAGGTCTATTTATGGGCTTAAGCAATCACCAAGAGCTTGGTTTAGTAAGTTTACGGAAGTACTTTTACTATATGGGTTTAAACAGGCACAGAGTGATCATACCTTGTTTGTTCTCACTACAGGTAGTACTGTTACCATTCTTATAGTTTATGTTGATGATATAATTGTCACTGGAAATTGCTGTCTAAGTATATCTAAAGTAAAAAATTATCTTTCCACTGAATTTGAAGTTAAGGATCTTGGCTCTTTGAGGTATTTCTTAGGCATGGAAGTAGGCAGAAACAAGTCTGGTATGATTATATCTCAAAGAAAATATGTCTTAGACTTGCTTCAAGAAACAGGTATGTTAGGATGCAAATCTGCTCCAACTCCCATGGAACCTGGCAGATTAGACAAATCTCAAATGGGTAAGGTATTGTCCGATGTTCACTCCTATCAGAAGCTTGTTGGTAAGTTGATTTACTTGTCACATACTAGACCGGATATATGTTATTCTGTTAGTTATGTGAGTCAGTTTATGCATGCTCCTACAACTCTACATTTACAAGCTGTTTTGAGAATATTACGATATCTTAAAGGTGCACCTGGCCAAGGCTTATTTTTTGGAAAACATCAGTGCAGGGATATTAAAATCTATACAGATGCTGACTGGGGAGGATCAACTGGCGACATGAGATCCACCTCTGGTTATTGTACATTCTTATGGGGAAATCTCATTACATGGAGGAGTAAAAAACAACCAGTTGTTGCTCGAAGCAGTGCTGAAGCAGAGTTGAGGGCTTTAGCACTTGGAATATGTGAAGGCCTATGGGTGAAACGAGTCCTCAGAGACTTACATCAGGAATCTGGAGAAACACCTTCTAAAATACAAGCATACTGCGATAACCTCTCTGCCATACACATGGCAGAAAACCCCGTACATCATGATAGGACAAAACACGTGAAAATTGATAGACATTTTATTAGAGAGAAACTGGAAGACCAATCTTTGAACATCCAGCACATATCAACTACTGATCAAATTGCGGATATACTTACGAAGTCAGTTTCTACAAAAATATTTCACAAACTGTTATCCAAGCTTGGCTGCTCTAATGTATATGCCAAGCTTGAGGGGGAGTGTAGAAAATAAATCTTAATATTTGTAATATAGCCGTTGTATGTCAGGAACTAGCCGTTTGAGAACTGTACTGTTCTCTACTTCTTAGTCTGTATATAAGTCGAGTAGAATAGTAGGAAAAGAGTGTGAACAATTGTAATTGACACTGTTGTGAATAAAGAAATTCTTTCATCCGAGGATAAATTCCTCCATTGTTCTTCATATAAATTTCTATACTTAGATTATTATCTTTTTTTTTACTAGAGAGCGTGCACAGGGCCTAAACACGAGGATGAAGGAAAAGGGAGAGCAAACCGGTTGAATAACCGCGGAGGAGATTGGCTGCCACGGAGGTCCACTGCCTTAGGGTTCCAAGATTTTGACTCGCGGCAGTTGTCAGTCCAAATTCACGAGTGGCTAGCACAGGAAGCAGAAACTGATGAGTCCTCTTCCACTTCCACGACCAAAAACCTACGCCAACATTCCTCATCCCCCCCCCCCCCAAAACTTCCCCCCCGTTTGCTCTTAGCACCTTATAGGAAATTTCTTCTCGTGTAAGGCTGTGTAAGCACCTCAGTGGGCGTCTGCTTCAAGAATCGAATAAAAATTCGGAATGATGTAAATTGAAATATACACGTGTCTATATATATATGTGTCTATTTGTGTATGTGTGTGTATTTTTGTGTGCGTGTATATATGTGTGTGCGTGCATGTATACGTATGTGTATGTATATATACGTATATGTGTATATGAAAATTATCTTTATATCTCTGTGTTTATATATAATTACTTCTAGACCATTTTAGCTTAAAATTCGACATTTAGATACCTGTAATTTTAGACTAAACAAAAAATCAGAGTTTTTGTTCAAAGACATTTAAAATTGAATTTTTAGTCTAAAATCACATGAAATGTAAATGTAAAAAAGTTTCAAATCATATGAACGTCATAAATCATATGTCAAACCACATAAAGTTAAAATATGATAATTTCATTAAATTTAACAAGAAACTCTTGTATCCAATTCCGTCCAAAAACACATTGAACTAAACATCGAGTTTTGAAATAAATGTGGTCTATATTAATTACACTTAAATACAAGGGTGTAAAGATAGTTATCCCTATATACTTACATACATGCATATATATACACACACACACATTTATATAATGCATGTATTATGTGTGTGTTAATTACCTTTTGCCTCTTAATGTTTGACATATTCTCTAATATTCCTTAGTGTTACGAAAAACATTATTTTATGTGGTTGTTTCATTGTAGTTTATCTAGCATATTAAAGATTAATCGAACGATTGTCCATTTTATTATTTCAATTTTTTTTTGACGATTTGAAGAACTCCTTTTGTTAAGACTAATATATATTTCATTGAAGAGTTTGAAAAATCTCTTGTGCCTCTTCTCTTAGATTATACAAGGAGGAATCGTCCATTTCATAAGTAAAAAATAATAGATTAAAAACTACTATTAAAGAAAAGGGTTGTATGTAAACAATACCATGAACTAAAAAGAAGAAATCAAGGCATCATCCTCGTCGCTTTTATTAAAGAAAAGGGTTGTATATAAACAATATCAGGAACTAAAAGGAAGAAATCAAGGCATCCTTGTTTGGGGGACGGGGGCATCAGTGAGATAGGATGAGTTAGAATTCTAACCTTGTGTCATGAAAATGACATTATAGTATGTTGTAATACCAGGAAGTACCAAACTGAAGGAGTACAACAAATTGCGTAATATTTAAGTAATAAATTATTTTCTATTACATGGCATGATACAATTTCACTACCGCATGGTTTTGATGAACTTTTTGATACCTTACAAAAACAACATTGACAATTTTAGATACAGATACTTATGTAACTTACCACAACATACCAATGAATTGGAGTTCTATTATAAACGATGCAGCTAATTGTTTTTTTTTCCTTTCCCTTTCACAAGTATAAAGCTTACAGGCGTTGTAGACTTAAACAGAAGCATGTGGATATGTTTGTGACAAGGAGGATATGTTCTTATCCCCCTTTTTGGACAGATTAGGTCACACCCACCTTCCTCAGAAACTTTCAGCAAGAAGAAGGGGAAAAACTTCACCATGTCAAAGCGTACTAACCAATACTAAAAGAGTCTTTTTGACAGACTATTAACATTAGAAGCGTTCGGTGTTTATAGAAAACGGTTCCCTCCTTTCACCAAACTCCGCAAACAAAGAAACTCAGCAAACTATATTTGCAGTTGGGACACTCAGTTTCTCAAATTTACTAATCAGCTGCGTACCCAGTTTCTCAAATCTACTAACCTGCTATGCTTGAATTCTTTTTTTTTTCCTTTTGTAAGTACCTTGCTATGCTTGATTGTTTGTCACCGTATATGTTTTTGACGGTTAAGCTGTGTGTGTGTGTGTGTTTTAAATCCCCATTGAAAAATCAACAAGAAAAAAAATTCAGCTTTTTTTTTTTTGAAAAAAAAAAACTAGTAAATGTGATATTATTATTACCCAAAGACATTTCCATATTTCATTCTATGTTTGGAGATAGGGATCAAGGAGGCCAGTAGATAACATTGGTGTTGATATCAAAATATTTAAAATGTAATTATGTCATTAATGGAAAAAACGAATGTAACAAATGATATTTTACCAATCTCAAATGAGAATTAAATTCATTAAATGAAAATCTAAAATGATAAACAAAAGGGACTAGAGCGTACAATGAAAAGAACAGGCAGACTAGATATCAATCACCAGGCCTACAAGAAATAAAAGCTAGTATTTGAAAGCAAATTAAAGAACAGCATGCATTAGCATTATAGACATGTTTGATAACTTCCACCAGGACGACAATACAACCAAAAGCTCTAGTGCACAAAATCTACAACGTATTCACCATTTCCAAATTAGCTCTTCACATTTTCTGCTCATTCACAAAGGGATATGAAGAGAAGAACGCTGCATGTAGAAAGAAAGAACATTAGGAACTTCAAGAAAAGAGGATCCTTTTAATAATTATGTGTGACCGGCTTCAGAAGCATTCCCAGGCCGGGTATTTAGCAGAGGCTGGAGGGCTTTTACTACAATGCTCATATTTGGTCGGAAATCAGCTTCATATTGCACACACAAGGCAGCTACAGCAGCCATCTGCATTATCACAAAAAAAAAAAAAAAGCTTCAAATATTAGAATGAGGTATATGGTGGATTTTGATTTTGAAAATAGGAACGATGAAGAAATACCAATTATGAATTTTGCAATAGCGCATGACCTTATAGTGACTAATACATTTTTCTAAAAAAGAGATGGACACTAGATTACATTCAAAACTAGACCAAATAAGTCGCAGATAGACTAGTGCATGCCCGTAAGAGAGAGAGAAGTGCTTGTAAGGATTATAAGGTGGTCTCAGAAAAAAGTTTAACAATGCAACACCGTCTTGTAGTGTTGGATGCCTGTATCCGACGTAGAAGATTGAGAAAACAAAGGACTATAGAACCCAAGATAAAATGGTGGAAAGTGAAAGAAATTAAGCAAACAAATTTTAGAAAAATAGTATTAAAGCAAGAAGTTTTAAGTAATTCAGTGGTGTGGGAGGATGTAGCGGTAAAGGTAAATAAAATAACGAGAAATTTACTTGGCAAGTCAAAAGGTTGAGCACCTGATAGTGAAAAGAAGAAATGCAAGACAAAGTCAAAAAACAAAAAGACTATTTATAAGACAATTCAATTTTGCAAAAATCAAGAAAATTGAGAAAAACATAGGCTTGCTAAGAAAGAAGCTAAACAGACTGTAAATGAAGTCAAATCAAAGGAGTGCGAAGATTTTTATAAGGAGTATGTCATGAAATAAGGTGAAAGACATGTGTATAAAATTGCTAGAGCGAGAGAAAAGAATAAACAAGAAATTTAACTCAAGTTAAATGCATTAAAGATGAAGATAACAATATTTCAGTAGAGGAAAGAGCAATAAAAAATAGACAGAGAAGATACTTTGAGAAACTTTTTAATGGATCAGTGGAAGATTAGCTTGTATTGGACGAGTTGTGCAACACTGAAGAGGATGAAAACATAACATATAGTAGGAGAATGCAATTGCCAAATGTAGAAGATGCTTTGGAAATGATGAAAAATGGTAAAGTGATTGGACCCGACAGTGTAACAATTAAGGCTTGGAAATGATTACAGAAAGAAGGTAGTATGCGGCTCACAGGTCCCTTAACAAGATTGTGAAGACTGGAAAGATGCATGAACAGTGAAGGAAAAACACTTTAGTATATTTGTATAAAAATAAGGGAGATATACAAGATTGAACAAATTATAGAAGAATAATGTTGTTGAAGCGTAGAAACGAGTGATTGAGAAAAGAATTCGCAAAGAGATTAGTATCTGAAAATCAATTTGAATTTATATCAGAAAGGTTAACAATAGAGGTTTTTTATCTTTTGAAAAGATTAATAGAGAGATAGTGAGAGAGTGATTGAGAAAAAACTTCAGAAAGAGACTAGTTTATCTGAAATCAATTTGGATTTATGCCAAAAAGCAACAATGTAGGTTATTCATCTCTTGAGAAGATTAATAAAGACATCGAGAGAAGAAACATGATTTGCACATGGTTTTCATCAATTTGAAAAAGACAAATGACACAATTTCACGAGAGATCCCGTGGAGATTGCATGAAAAAAATGTGTTAGAGTAACATATATAAAAATTACTAAAGACATGTAAGAGAATGAGATGACCGTAAAGATTCCAGGAAGACTAAGACGGAAGTTCTCTATTACAGTGGGTGTATACCAAAGATCTGCATTAAATTTATACTTATTTGCTTTAGTTACAGATGAGGTCACTCGACATATTCAGGATAGAGTTCCATACACCATGTTATTTGCAAATGGCATTGTGTTGGTGAATGAGATTAGTGAAGGAGCAAATACTAATTTGGAATGTTGACAGGAGACACTAGAAGAAAAGGATTTCAAATTGAGCCGACAGAAGATAGAGTATATGAAATTTAATTTTAACAACCACCTTGGAACCTTGTGTGAAACTTAGAGACCAATAGATTCACCTGAGAGAGCTTTATAGATATTTAAGATTTATACTACAGAAAGATGGATAAATTGATAAGGATATGAATCACATAATACAGGCGGGTGGTTAAAGTGAAGAAATCCGACAAGTCTTCTTTGTGATAGAAAAATACATTTAAAGTTTGAAAGAAAGTTTTACAGGACAGTAGTAAGACTCATGCCGGTATACATATCTGAATATTGGACAGTCAATTATCAGCATGAACAAATAATACAGATGGCGGAAATGAGAATGTTAAGATATATGCCTGACATACAAAGAAGGATAAAATAGAGAATGTATATATAAGGAGAAAAGTTCGGATGATTCATATAGATGAAAAGATGACGAAGTCAAGGTTAAGATGATACGGACATATGCAAAAGCGTCATCTAAATGCACCTGTTAGGCGATGCATAACAATGAACCAGATGCATGTTAAACGTGAGAGAGAGATTAAAGAAAACATATAGAGAGACAATAAGGAAGCATATGACTTATACGACAATTGGGGAGCATATAGTCAATGGTAGATCACAGTGGAGACATTTGATTCATGTAACCATTCTTATGTAGATGGTATAAGACTGAAGTGAAAATTTTAGGTACTTAGTCCTGAATCACGGTTGAGATAATATGATGGTTTTGAAATATGCATATTCTAAAGGTGCATATTATGCATCAAGTATTAAGAGACAGACAATGAGGGGGGTATGATTTAGACTAAAACTCAAAAAAATAAATAAAAATAAAATAAAATAAAACAGATGAGAGATTATTGATCCATATAGCCGATCCTACTTTAGTGGGAAAAGGGTTGAGTGTTGTTGTTACTCTATCTTCTTTTTAATGTTTCTTACCTTTGTTTCCTCCATTTATATGGGTATGCACTTTGAAAGGCTAGAGATTTTATAGCGCGCATGGCATATATCATTGACTGAATCCATTAAACAAGATAATCCCATGTATATCTGTGATTTAACTTATTTATAATACACTAAGACTTTTGATAAAGTAGGTTAAAGAGTGGCACTTAAAACAAGTTGGAAGATCCCCATTCATTTGAAAGCCATCCCAATAGAACTAACCACAAAATTGCGCAGGATGGAATCTCGAGGGACTGGAATGAAGGGGAACTATAAAATTCCATATTTCCATAAACCTAAACATGTGATCAGACAATATACTTGGTTCCTGTTTCAACATGTAGGTCGCTTATACTACACATGAATGCAGCCGGAGCTAGATGACAAAATAGTTTTCTCTCTGGAGAAGAGCACAATATTATATAGCTGCTTTGGAATCTGAGACAACCCGAACTGCTCGGATAAGGATTCACAATTGAAATGAGCTTTAAGAATATATCGTTTCGACCAAATTGTAGTAGTCAAAAAGCGAACAGGTCAAATCAAACTCAGTCAATTTTATCATATAAAAGGTTCAAATACTGGTGAGGAACTGCAAATTCTGCTTCAAGAACATAATGTCCTGATCAGAAGGACCCCACAAAGCCACGACAATAGTAAAGGAGGTAGCTAAAGAAATGGAATCCGATAGAAACCACTACTTGTCAGGCGACCTAGAACTATGGAGATGGCTTGTGTGAATTTCTACAGATAGGAGCCACCACCGCGTAAAAGTAAACAGCCTATATTTGGTGACATAAGACAGGGCAAAAGTAACACAAGTATGGAGGGTAGTTTAATCTGGCTGATTAAGTTTTGCATAATGCATGGGTCCAGTTTTCCCACAAAACAATCCCCTCGGTTGCTTCAGATACAATGCCCAGCGACTTGGGTTTTGAAGATTAATTGCTCAGAACAAGTTCAACTGCCCAAAAGGGTTAACCATGATACATTTTTAAAGTCAGACAATTTATCATACCAAGCCCAATCTCAGGTCCCTAACAAATGTGTGGCTATTATTGAATCACACTCTTCCCCTGTTATGATCTCAGGTCCATGCAATTTAGATACCAAGAATGTTACCAAGCAGCCTAAATGGTTACCTTGGCAACTGCCTTGGGAGGATATTCAGTCCCTAGTTTTGCATCAACACATTGCCTCACCTTGTCTTCACTGAGTTTTGGTGTAGCCTGAAAGGCATCAGGAAAAGCTTTATCATTTGAAACAGGAACAGTACAAAGAACAAGATACTTGATTGTGGCCATGCAAGCTTATGTCATGTCATCTAAAGCCAAAAAAAATCGATATTAAGAATAACGATGATGATGATAACAATAAAGAAGAAAATCAATAGTAAAAAGTAGGAGGGGGAGGGGGGTACCCATGTCACCAAACTTTGCTGCCCACGAGGTAGAGTATGATCAACAGGCTTACGTCCTGTAAGAAGTTCAAGCAGTACGACACCAAAGCTATATACATCACTCTTCGCATTTAGTTGTCCAGTCATCGCATATCTGCAAATTCACAAAAGCGGAGCATCAGACTTCAGATGCACAAATTCCTGTATATCAACAAAAAAAAAAAAAAAAATCTAGGAGATTATCATTAGTTCTAATTATGAGGAATGACAATTTTGGCTCGCATAAAGCACTTCTTCAGAGTAACACAATTTGACTTGGAAATTGAGAAACACAACTGATCTTTGAATTGGATGACTGCAACACCCCTAATAGACTACTTCAACTCCTCAATTCCAACCTTCTTTTCCATCTTCAGGTAGCCAAATCAATAAGACTTCCATTTACCCGCAGATAAAGTTTATTTATTTCTTTTTCCAAGGGCGAAATCGAGTTATTAAAACTTTCCAGTCAATGTGAAAAGGTAAAACCCAGTTAAAGCAAAATTGAGATTAAGCCTTAATGTTTACTCTGGGGCATGGTAACCAAATGTCCCAAGGACACGGGTTGAGTGAAGACGTGCTGCCATGTCAGGAGCTTGATTTGATAAATCGAAGTCAGCGATTTTTGCAACATCATTATCAAAGATTAGTACATTGCTGGACTTGATATCACGATGGATGATGTGAGGATCTGCTTTTTCATGCAAATACTCAAGACCCTTAGCAGCTCCCACTGCAATTTTGACTCGCTGGGACCATGACAGGACAGGACCAGGTTGAGCTCCTTTGACGCCTTTTCTTCCTGGAAAAGGAGAACAGAAAAAGGACTTCACCTTATTATAGATTATACACTCAAAACCATCAGACGAGACAAGACCCAACAACGTATGGACCTCAAAGACAGGATTATATTATGTCCTTTGAAGCGGGAAGAATACACTATGAGACACAACAACGCCTTTTCTTCATGTTTCTGTTGGAACACCACCACCACCAAGGTGAAAAAGAAGCAAGTAAAATGAAACAAAGACCAATTACCGTGACACAGTACTTCAACCGAGAAAATTAGGGTGTGATAATCGAAACGAAATGTAGAGCTACCAGTTCAAATAATGATTCTATCTGAAAAAAGCCATCACAAATGAAGGGAAAAGAAGCCTCACTGTATACTGTACTAGCTATTAGATGACCAAAGCCATAGGGTTGGGATCTCCTCACCCCAACTTTCCTCACCCCCTTTGTGACCATGCGACACGTGGCAGCAAGGGGGGTGGTGAGGCTAGATGAGGATGACTCCCATCTAGCCTCACCACGCCCCCTTGTTGCCACGTGTCGTGCGGTCACGCGTCACCGCACCCTCCCTTACGGTGAGGTGATACTATCCCAAAGCCATAGTATTGAATAAGTACAAGAATGCAAGAAATATTTAAAATGAGATCTGTATCCGCACATGAAAAACCAGGTACTAGACATGATTACCTACCATGAAGAATATCATGAAGAGATCCATTAGATGCAAACTCATAGGCAAGCACACGTTGATTCCCATCAACACAATAACCAAGAAGTTCGACAAAATTATCATGTTTTAGCCTCGAAACCATGGAAACCTGAAAATAACAATAAAATAGAGTCAAACTTTTGGATGTTTAAGACAAATCCACAGAAGAGGAGTGCCAAAAGAATTTTAGGAGAACCTGCGCTAGAAACTCATCATCTGGTTGTTTACTAGCATCCAACTTCTTTATTGCAGCTGCCCGTCCATTCTTGAGTACCCCATAATATACTCTTCCATAGGAACCCTCTCCAATTAATGAATTGGTACCGAAATTGTCTGTGACTTCCTTCAATTCATCGACTGGAATAGCAGGGACTGCTATTGGCTGGACTTTTACAGCTTGAGAACTCTTGGATGCAGCTTCAGAAGCATGAAATACTCCATCATTTCCTGCACAAAGTAGCATACAGGAAGTTAGTTCGAAGCCATGCATACGCATCGGCAAGTAGAAGGTAGAAATTACCTGCTGCGTGTTTGACCATGTAGTGAGGTCCGCCATCAGAAGGTTTACCGAGATCATCTTCTTCACAGCAGCTGAAGCAGCTCATTTTTTTTTATAACTTCCTCTTGACTCAAAAATTTTTCCTACACAGGCTGGGGCAAAGGCTTTCTCCACTGATGCAACAAGGAAAACCACAGCCAAAAAAAGGACAAAAGAAAAAAAAAAGGAATTAAGAAAGAAACAACAATCCCGTTGCAGCTGCTACGAGTCACCTCGGAAATCATCAGGAACATATTTCTTAATTAGGGTGAAATTGACGCGGAACGTCCTGTGTTAAAAAAAAAATCCATTGCATAGAGCAGCATTTAAAGATGGAATCTTTTGGCCTCTTCTCATTCTTTCAAGCACGAGAACGTTGACAATTATCTAGCTTCTGGACCCGTTGGGAAGCAACAAAGTGGTTGAGAAACTATAGAGGGAGGCAGCGCATGCAAATGAACAAGATGAGGTGAGGGTCAATGTAAAATTAAGGAGGGGAGGAGAAAAGCAACTAAATCAGGGCACATAGGACTAGAAGCATCCGATGTACCTCGAAAGCAAAAGAGGAGATGTCAGAATTTGGAGGCAGGAGACGGTATTCCTTACTAGTGTGTGATAAAAGGAGGGTTGACAGATCTCGGGAAAAAAAGGACTTGATTTGACTGAGAGAGCTCGTTAATTTCGGTGATGGGCAGGCAAAGTTGTAGTAGTACAGAGAATTGAGACTAATAGACAACCGAAGACACGGAAAGCTCTTTAGATAAGAAGAATTAAAAAAAAATTACATCAAAGCATAAGGCGCAGGAGAGAGATCAGAAGAACCTGGAAGGAAGGGGCCGGCGCCGGAGAGAACAATCGCCTAAGAAGAAAGGAAGGTTGACTGATAAAGATGAAAGAAAGAAACAGCAGCAAATAGTTCACATAATCAGTGAGTCCAAGGGAAGGTGGGGTCAGGGCCGTCCAAGGCGGGAGTAAATAGCAAACTTACACCGGTCCACGGGTAACCTTAAATCAAAAAAGACACGTCGAAATTTTAAAATATTTTATTTTATTTTCTCTAAAATCACCCCCAGCTTATTGAGCTAGGATTTATGCAATGAGACTGTCCTTCTCAAATCAAGAGGATGCAAATCAGGCCATGGGGTCTATCAGCAGTTGCACATCTACACGTGCAAATCTCTGAAATCAAAAATTTCAACTTGAGTAACAACTGAGTTCTCTAAAATACTGATGGGTTGTCTTTTGTTAGTCGACCCGGATATCTTGGGTAAGCAGATCCGCCCGTCCAAGGCGGACTTGTAGTTGTCGATACTCCATAGAAAGAGTATACAATGTGTTTATATTGACTCTTCTAAATGCGCCAAATAAGAGAGACAAACCAATGCACCTGCATCAATTTTAAATTGGCTACAATTATTTTGACTGCTTTTATTTTTCGCTCAATAATTTATGTCTGATAACACTTCAACTCCTTCAATAATTTAGTACTATCATTGTTAAATAATCGGTCCAGATCATATTTATGAGTTGGGGCATATCGAACACTAATATAATACTTGTTCTATCTTAAAAATATTGTCGGCTGTCTAATTATTTTGATCATTGTGTTTATTCTATTTTTAATTGGCTAGCTGATATAAAATAAAGAAATCATGTAAATGTTAATTGAAAACAACTACTAATATATTTCTATTTTTTAAATGTAGACAATATTTTGAAAATATCAAAATAAAATCTGGGGCAGTTTTTTTTTGGGACAAGTATAAGTTTGTTAGAAGAAAATCAACACTCATATAATGTAATTTTCAATTTACTTCCAATTTAACTGGTCTTGCCTAAAAATTAAAATTATAAATGCATAATTAGACTTTATTCAAATTATTCTAGGATTTAAAATACAAATACAGTGAAATAGTTTTTTTTTTAAACTATAGTGAAATAGTTGAGACGCCTGCTTCCGGTGTTTCCCCACTAAACCTGTATTGAATTTGATACGTAGTTTTATAATACATAATCTAATTTAAGTCAAAGGACATTCTTACTCAAAGTATTTATCATTTTCTTGATTAACTACAATTGTTATTCCAAGGGCATTGTATAAACTATGAGTATTAATGAATTTCTATTTTTATAAAGCGTCAATATTTCTAACACGTTTTGAAATAAAGATTAAGATAATCTTTTTTGAACAGGGGACTGTATTCATGGGACAGAAAAAGGAATTCTTATTTGTGTTAACCTTCATAATGTTGATATTTTAGTTGATAATATGACGTCATATCAAAAAAAAAATAACAGCTTCCTCGAGTTTTAAATTTCACTTAGCCAGATTGTGCCTAAAGTAACTTAGGAAGACGCACATCATTCTCTTTCATGAATAATGGTGAATATTTGAGATCCAACCTACAATTCAATTGTCCAGTATTCAATAAGAGCAGTACCGTAGTCCCTAACATTTTATGTAAGAACAAGTGTTAAAACATTTTTTAAGTAGTCCAATAAAAGAAAGAGAGAAAGTGCAAAAAACTTACAATTTTTCATATATTATTTTATTGGTACAATTAAAGAGTGTTATAAATAGTGTTTTAAATGGATTTTTCTAAAATACTCTTTACGAACCGATGATTTAAGAGAGTATTTTTTATCATCTATGTCAACTTAACACTATTTCCTTGTATAGCGAGTAGATTAAAATATTTGTGTTGTGTAATACATATGTTTGAATGATTTTTTTTTAGTATGATTTAAGTGTGTATGTATGCGTAATGCATATGTCATATTTACTAAAAGCTTCTAATGTATATGTAGCATGTTATATGTTATATATATATATATATATATATATATATATATATATATATATTATATAACATTTATGTGTGTGTATAATTTTTTTGGACGTAAAGTTGCTAAATTATCACGTGACTAACTTGATGTGGAAGTTTTGATAATTTGCCGTAAAAGCAACAAAATATTTTCAAGTTTTTATTTTTATTTTTTTGTAGGTTTGTCTTCAAAACAAAAATATTAAGACAAAGAGCATAATCACATAAAGACAAGTTGGTTATAACCAACTTATGACTAATTTTTTGTCTTAACGCAAGTAAATTGATTGATTTATGTAACCGTCTCCGCATAATAAGAAAAATCTAAAGGGTTTGTGTGTGTATATGTATGTAACTGGTGTAATTTGACAGCGGTAATGGGTGTCTGCTGAGGATTCATTCTTAGGGTGGCAAAGGACATAAACTCAGAAGACTGGGAGTAGGCCCTGCTTGTCTGAAAGATACTGCGTCAGGAATTTATAGAACCTTCCGGCAAACATTCGGTTGAATAATCTTGACATTGTAAAGTCCCATTCTCATAGTCGATTCAGCAGCGGATCTGAACCTGACTCTGCTAGTTCATTTTTTTCTTTTTTTTTTTTGATAAAGCCATAGGAAACAAAGACCATATTATTCTAGAGGTCTTACTAATTTATCTCCTAATTCCATCCCTTTATGGGAATAGATATGTTAGTCCATTGTTCCATGTGAATACACATAGTTATAGTCTAGGCACATAGTTATCAAGTCATGAAGACTTATTATTATTGTTATAATAATTGCCATTTATTATGTTTGTTTTGTTGTTTATATCAAACAAATATATTAGTATAACATGAAATGATGCATTACTTTTCTATTAGTCTGTGAATACAACATCGACAACACCTGGAAATTTCTCCTTAATTGCAGCTTTGATTCCTGATCCAATAGAATCGGGCCCTACATATTTCACTAGACAGCTATCTCCCTCAACGGATAGCATGTCTACACTTCCACCATAGTTCTTGATGGCTGGTTTTGAAAATGAACCTACTTTAGCACAGCTGGATTCCAAGCACAACCAGGCAATTCATGCTTTACCAAATTTTATTTAAGCCAGAAATATATCCCAGGAAGGGCAAGTATAAAACAGGGAGGGGGAGGTGGGGGGGGGGGTTCAAAATCTATCATTAGAATTCAAGTCAGCGCAATGGTAACAGGGATCAAAAAGGGAAATAGGGCACGTAGGTACAAGTAGATTAAATGATTATTATACAAACGTATGTAAGCAAACACTGGGAACCTTCAAGCTTGAGAGAAACGACGCCGTCCTCCACGGAAACTACTGCGACGTTTCCGCTATCGGCAATCAGGTAGGGCCGCACATCCTCTAAAACCATGTCTACGTTCTCTGGGGGCGAGCTCAAATTGGTCGGCAGGGTATAGTCCCGGATAGCCGTGATAAAAATGCATCTCAACCAAAAATTATAATGAAACAATCACAGAGAAGAAAAATTGAGGAAGAGGATATCCGCTACTTCCAATCAAAACTCCAAAAAAAAAAACAATTCGGTTACAGAATGAGATCAAAAAGAAGTTATGAAAGCTAAAGGAGAGAAAAAGGAGTTTTGAATCTCCAATCTTCAAAATCTAACTACCTACCGTAACTACCTTGGCTATTTATTCAGAGAGAAAAAAGAAATACATGAAATTACTAAAATACCCTTCCTCCTAACTAAGCAGTTGTCATTTATTCAGGGATATTTCCGTCTTTTCTCTTTTTAGTTAAATTTCCCGCCTGGAGTCATCTTCTTCCTTGCATCACTTCCCGCAGCTCATCACCATCAACTGCTCCTCTCTCACTTCTGAATCAAGAAACCCACAATCACCAATCGGTACCTCTCTTAATTAGCCAGCGTGGCAATCCATGTCCTTCCTCGTGATTAGTAAATGCTTTCTCCTCTTCTTCACATCATTGACATTTAGCCTCAGCTTACCTCTCACATCATCCTCCTTTGGCCCTATTGCAGTTGCCCCTTTCTGTGCCAACTCATCCATTCCTTTAACACCCCCCCTCAATGCTGACTGCTGATATACGTTACAAACTCCAAGAGAAGCAGTCAGCTTGGATAATCTAGGCGCATCTAGTGATTTAGTGAACATGTCAGCCAACTGATGCTCTGTCCTAACAGGCATAGGCTTTATAACTCCCTCCTGATATTTTTGCCTTATAAAGTGACAATCAACCTCAATGTGCTTTGTTCTCTCATGAAAAACCGGGTTTTCAACTATGTACATAGCACTCTTACTATCACAGAACATGGCAACTGGTTCCAACTGTGTCTCCTTTAAGTCATCCAACAAATAAACCATCCACTGAATCTCACAGGCTGTGGCTGCCATAGCCCGGTATTCGGCCTCCGAAGAGGATCTAGAAACAGTTGATTGCTTTTTTGCTCTCCAAGACACCAAGGCATCTCCTAAGAACACACAGAATCCAGTAATGGACTTCCTGCTTTCATTACAGCCCGCCCAGTCTGAGTCTGTAAATGCCTTGAGCCTTATATCTCCTCCTGTTGGGAACAACAAACCTTGTCCTGGCGTGCTCTTAATATATCTAAGAAGTCTATGTGACGCTTTAACATGTAATTCAGTAGGACAGTCGAGAAATTGACTGAGCTGTTGAACCGTATATGCAATGTCCGGTCTGGTGATCGTAAGGTACAACAATTTTCCTACTAAACTTCTATAACCAGACACATCACTAACCAAGGGTGAATCATTATGCATCAACCTCAAGTTTTTCTCCATAGGACTGGCAGCAGGCTTAGCATCTAAAAACCCCGTATAATCAAGAAGCTCCAATGCGTACTTCCTCTGACACAACATAAGGCCCCCCTGTGACCGAGCCACTTCGATTCCAAGGAAATATTTGAGGTCACCAATGTCTTTAATTTTGAATGTAGAATGCAAAAAAGCTTTAATGGCCTTGATAGCAGCAAGGTCGTTACCAGCAACTACAACATCATCTACATATATCAACAAGATCAGAATAGAGCTGGAAGTAGTCTTGATGAAAAGGGTATGGTCATGTTGAGACTGAACAAATCCTTGACTAAGCAACGCGTGAGTAAGTTTTTCATTCCACATCCTGCTTGCCTGCTTGAGTCCATACAAGGATTTGTTGAGTTTGCATACAGTGTTTGGGGCAGGAGATGACACACCTAAAGGTAAGTCCATATAGATGTCCTCTGTTAAGTCACCGTGGAGGAATGCATTATCTACATCTAACTGCTGAAGAAACCATCCCTTTGCAGATGCCAAAGCTAGAACCAAACGCACTGTGGTCATTTTTGCTACGGGAGAAAAAGTATCAAAGTAGTCTATACCAAGCTGTTGTGTGTACCCCTTTGCAACAAGTCTAGCTTTATATTTGTCCAAGGTACCATCAGATTTGTACTTTACCTTGTATACCCATTTACAACCAATGGGGACCTTCCCGTCTGGCAACTGCACCAAAGACCAAGTATTGGTTGCAGCTAAAGCATCCAATTCCCTATTCATAGCCTGTTGCCATTCTGCAGACTGTGAAGCCTCATGATAACTAGTAGGTTCTTTATGTAAACTGATATTCAATGCATAGGTTTTGTAAGCAGGTGACAAAGAATCAAAGCTAAAGTAGTTAGACAGAGAGTGTGGAGAAGAATAGCCCGGAAAGGTTAACTGATATGGAGCAACTTGGGAGGAAACTTGATGACAATAATAGTCCTGGAGATATTGAGGAGGATGCCTTTCTCTGACAGATCTGAAAGGAGCAGATAACGAGGAAGACGAGGGCAAGTTGTCAAGTGTGGAATGTGTTGGATCAATGCTGGAGGTTGAAGGTGCAGAGGATTCAGGAAGATCATGAGGTATGGGATGAGACTGAGGTGAAGCAAGATTAGGAAGATGAGACGAAGAGGGAATTGTGTCTCCATCAATTATGTTCTGATGAAAACCAAACTGAGACTCAGACAGTGAAGAATGACTCGGAGAAAGACGATGGTATGTACGAAAAGGGAAGTCTGATTCATGAAAAACGACATCCCTTGAAACAAATACATCTTTGGATATTAAGTCTTGCATAATGTATCCTTTTGAGAAGTGAGGTATGCCCAGAAACACACACCTCCTACTTCTAGAATCAAACTTCAGCTTATGAGGAGATAAATTGACAGCGTAGGCCAAACAGCCAAATACTCTAAGATGGTTATAAGAAGGGACCACACCATGAAGTATCTCATACGGGCTTTTGTTGTGTAAAATAGGACTAGGAATCAGATTTATAAGATAGGTAGCATGCTGGATACAAAAACCCCAGTATGATATAGGCAGATTGGCATGAAACCTCAAGGCTCTAGCCACATTCAATATGTGTTGTTGTTTTCTTTCCACAACCCCGTTTTGTTGAGGTGTGTAGGTGCAGCTGGTATGATGAATAATGCCCTTGCTCGAATAGAAACTGTTAAGGGCTAACTCAGGAGCATTGTCTGACCTTATAACTTTGAGCCTTCTGTTAAACTGAGTTTCAACAAAATGGTAGAAGCTTTGAATTATTTGATTTGCATCAGACTTTGATTTAAGCAAGTAGGTCCAGGTATGTCTACTGTGGTCATCAACTAAGGTCAGGAAAAACCTTTGATGATACAATGTGGGGTTTTTGTAAGGTCCCAAACATCAATGTGGACAAGTTCAAAAGACGCAGAAGAAACAGACACAGACAATGGAAAAGGTAAACGTTTCTGTTTAGCCATAGGACATATATCACAGACAAAATCAACAGAAGGTACAACAACTTCAGCATTACATTTATGTATCTCTTTCAATCTTGGAATAGAGGCATGCCCAAGCCTGGCATGCCATAGTACACTAGAGCTATTTACAAAAGTTGAAGAACAGGCAAAGGACTGACGGCTTAGAGAAGAACTATTAACAATACCATGAGAATGGGAAGAAGCAGAAGAACCGTGTAGTACATATAAGCCATTGCAAAGTTTAGCTGAACCAATCATCCTCTTGGAGAATTGGTCCTGCAGAATACAATGATAAGAATAGAATGAGACATAGATATTAGAGGATGTGACCAGTTTGCTGAGAGAAATCAGATTAAAAGAGAAAGAAGGAACGTATAGGACTTGATCCAGCTGCAATTCACTGTTTACATTGACCTGCCCGATATGAGTGGCTTTAGCTGAAATACTATTAGGCATTTTAACACTGACATTATTGATAGGATGACAAGAAACGAATAAAGAGAATGAACATATTATATGATCTGAAGCACCTGAGTCAAATACCCAAGAAATTGAATAGTCAGAAGTAATTTTACCTGCATCATTACCATTAGGATTCACAGAATGGCAAGACATGACAACGTGCTGTGAATTCAGAGAGCTTGGAGTACTTGCACTGCCTCCAGATACGGCCTTCTCTCCCAACAGATTCATCAACTTGTCATACTGTTCATTAGTCAGTGCTGGTGGACACGCATTCTGCGAAACCATATTTGCCACATGTTGAACTTGACCAGCATGATCAGTCTCCACCAAATTGACCTGTGGCCTGGGCTTCCATCCTGGCGGAAAGCCATGTTTGCGATAACACCTATCCACTGTGTGGCCATTCATTCCACAGTGGGTACAGACAGGTCTCTGGGAAGAACCATTATAACCTCTACCTCCTCTTCTGAAACTCCCCCCTTGGGGTCTCACATTGAACACATTAGCCACAAAACTTCCAGTTCCCTCTACTTCCGGATTCTGAGGGTCAACACTCTGTGTTCTTCCATCGCAATTAGCCATCAACACCGAAGAATTATTACTGAACTGCGTCACACCTCCATTAACTTTCCTTTCATATTGAAGTGCTAAAGAAAAGGCTGTAGAAATGCTTGGTAATGGTGATGTAACAAACACTTGCGATTTAACCGCATCATACTCATTACCAAGGCCTTTGATGAATTTTATAACGTGATCTCCTTCAACGAATTTACTCATCTTACTGCTAACATCACATGTACAGCCACCACAATCACATCTAGGTATGGGCCTTAATGCCAAAATTTCTTCCCACAGCATCTTCAATTTTGTATAATATTCATTAATAGTCATGTTCTCTTGCCTAATAGCATAAACTTCTTCAATTAATTCCGATAAACGAAAAGGATCTCCACTTGCGTACCTTAGTGTTAAATCACGCCAAGCTCATACGCTGTGTCGTACCAAATGATACTCTGCGCAATCGAAGGTATTACACAGTTCTGGATCCAAGCCTGAACCATTACATTTGCTTGATTCCATGCTTGGAACTTAGGATCTGTACTGTTCGGTTTCACCATCGTTCCATCGATGAAACACAACTTATTCTTCACTGTCAGCGCCATCTTGAATGTCCTGCTCCACGAATGGAAATTATTTCCATTGAGCGGAGGTTGCACCAAGATCAAAGCAGGACTTTCATTCGGATGTATGTACAACGGACTCGAAGGAGTAATATCAGCTGAAGCTGCTCCCGAATTCTGACCGCCACCAGCAACAGACATTATCAATCTCGATTCAAACTATTTAGATCACGAAGACTTTCAAACAGCAGCCAAGCGTGGCTCTGATACCATGATAAAAATGCATCTCAACCAAAAATTATAATGAAACAATCACAGAGAAGAAAAATTGAGGAAGAGGATATCCGCTACTTCCAATCAAAACTCCAAAAAAAAACAATTCGGTTACAGAATGAGATCAAAAAGAAGTTATGAAAGCTAAAGGAGAGAAAAAGGAGTTTTGAATCTCCAATCTTCAAAATCTAACTACCTACCGTAACTACCTTGGCTATTTATTCAGAGAGAAAAAAGAAATACATGAAATTACTAAAATACCCTTCCTCCTAACTAAGCAGTTGTCATTTATTCAGGGATATTTCCGTCTTTTCTCTTTTTAGTTAAATTTCCCGCCTGGAGTCATCTTCTTCCTTGCATCACTTCCCGCAGCTCATCACCATCAACTGCTCCTCTCTCACTTCTGAATCAAGAAACCCACAATCACCAATCGGTATCTCTCTTAATTAGCCAGCGTGGCAATCCATGTCCTTCCTCGTGATTAGTAAATGCTTTCTCCTCTTCTTCACATCATTGACATTTAGCCTCAGCTTACCTCTCACATCATCCTCCTTTGGCCCTATTGCAGTTGCCCCTTTCTGTGCCAACTCATCCATTCCTTTAACAAGCCGCTAGCGCTTGCAGACGCTGAAGTGATGATCATTGATCGGGGAACCTCAGTTTGCAGACATTGGTGGCGACGGACTGCATACAGAACTGAACGAGTTAAAAATTTCCGATACTCTCGGGAAAGACAACAATGACTTCCGGGATGGATAGGCAGTGGTCGCTTTTGCCAATGGGTGTAGGAGTTCCCATCTTGATTCTCACGCGGATATTTTATTCACAGAAAATAAGAAAATAGCCATAGGGCCACGGTTGCATAATAGGTAGAATATAAGAGAAAACTGCACCTAACTATATATTGAAATTGATATATATAGTTACTCTTACATCATTTTTTTAAAACGTATGTTGAAATTGCCCGTGTCAAGTGTCAATTTAATAATTCATATCTATTACAATCTTTTATCTCCACATACTATAACTATTACCTTATAAGTGTTTTCTCTTATATTTTCCAGTAGATGTGCTTTTGTTCAATGTTTTTGTTGTTGTTTATTTACGTGTTCCATAGCTTTTTGATGTTGTTTTTGTTGGCATCCATATTAGTGGATTCAATTGTTTTTGTTGGATTTTGGAATGAATTCAATCGAAGTTTTGTTTTTAGCATGGTTAGAGATGAAAGTAGAGAGTATCTTTTGCCGAAAGCTATTTTGCTTTATAATATGTGCGGGCCTGATATCACAAAATTTTTAATGTTTCTGACAACAAATCCCATATGTTTAGTGTGTGTATATGTATATGTATATTAGGTTTTAAAATTATCTTGTAGGTTTTAATAATAATAGAAATAAGACCTTAATCGATCGAATACATCATAACGTATGGTAATAAAACCAGTCTTCCTAGGATGCATATGAGCTATCTTTAGCCAGTTTCATTCGGTTTTGAATTAGGCTTGGAAGTATTTTTGTAAGGTTCGAATAGTTATGAGTCACTGCGAAGAGTTCGGATTTAATTAAGCCAAAGTTTAAATAAACTTGCATAAAAGTTATAAAACTTATACATCTTGAGTGCAGCAGAAATAGAGAAATATGAAAACACTTTTGGAAGAAGAATATAGGATGAAGGCGTTTAAACGCAAAGATCTGCAGATATACTAGATAAAAGAAAGTACTACAAATTTTCAATTTCTCGTGAAACCAAACAGTTGTCACTGTATGTATACTTCATCTTCCAAGCATGAATTAGAATTTTGTTATTTCATGTTTCATCGTGTAGTTGACGTCTAAAGATGTTTTATTCCGATGAAGTTTGAATTAAGGAGACTAAAATGGAGATTTCTTATTTTAAAAGTTGATTTTTTTTTTGTCAAAAGATTGAATTAAAATACCAATTTTTACAATTATTATGTGGAAAAACTCTAACTATGGTCAGAAATTCAACGTCCAACACGACGCTTAACAGGTTATGTTATATACAGAACATTACATTGTTGGTCAACGCTTTGATGCTGGCTACACATTAAAGTGCGCCAACCCAATCCTTTATATATATGTAAAATAATTGGAATAGAATTACATATACAACTTTATCGAAATAATATAGAAGAAGAATAAAACAAGAAGCGCTGATTATTTTGAACAATCAAACTAGGAGAAAAAAAGAACATTAGACATTGAATAATCACATATACAACTTTATCAAAAATGTTGACACGACTAGAGTTTGTAACCCTAATTTCATTTAAAACATGTCGGTTTAGGTTTTGAGAATCTTAAATTTTGTGCATGGGTTTTGTGGGTTCTGATTAATTACTTGTTCTGATTTCGATCACATTTATCTGTGCATGGATTTTGTGGGTCTTGATTAATTGATTGTTCTGATTTCAATCTCAATTCTACATTTTCTTTTGATATTCTTAAAAATTTAAGCTTAAAAAACGTATAAGACTTTGGGGAGGGGGGGGGTGGGTGGGGGAGAGAAACTTATGTTTGGTACATTGCAAGTAGGAAAGGATCCACCATAAAAAAATGATAAGCTCAAAATTGTTCTAGTTCTAGTATGTTGCAATCGGGGCCGGTTTAAAAAATTCACAAACCTTCACAAACTGATAAGAATTATGTCATGGTTCGACCATAATTCCGGGTTTTTCGTGATTTTTATTAGAATATTTCATCTTTAATGATATTAATTAGCTATCATATCTTGTATTGTATTAATGTAATTGATTATGATGTACATGGTAAATATTGATGGTGTATATTCCCATTTATGGTTATATAGGTGAGAAAGGAAGATGGCTTGATTGTAGGGATTGGGTAGCTTAATTATAGGGTTTGTATTTTTGGATAGGATTAGTTTCTTACTATATACGTTGTAATGTTTTTGGTAATGAGATTCATCGCGTGATTACGCTTTCTTCATGGTATCAGAGCGTAAATCCTAAAACACTCACCACCAAATCGTCCGGCCAAAACCAATCGGCGGCCATCATCACCACCCAATGGCCACCGTGTCCAACACCGACGCCACTATCACTACCAATGATCCAAAGTCAGCATACTACTTGCACCCCTCGGATCATCCTGGTCTTCTCTTTGTCACTCAACCATTAGGCGAGAATGGTGAGAATTATTTTGTTTGGCGAAAGTCATTTGTCAATGCTTTGCGGTCAAAGAACAAAGCAGGTTTCGTGGATGGTAGTATCAAACGTCCAGATACTACCTCGGATGATTATCCCGTCTGGCAACAATGCAATGCACTGGTCTTGGCATGGTTGTCCAACTCGTTGGCGAAAGAACTTCAAGGAACCGCTGCTCATGCGGATTCTGCCCGAGAAGTGTGGGTTGACTTGGAAGAACGTTTTACACAAGGGGTTGATGCACGAATATATGAGTTGCGTCGTGCGATCAACTCACTTCGCCAAGATAAGAACACTGTTTCTGTATACTATGGTCGTCTCAAGGCTCTCTGGGGAGAGCTTCAATCTTTTGACGAAGTACCCATCTGCACCTGTGGACTTTGTACGTGTGGCGTTTCAAAGGCCATGGAGAAAGTTCGTGAGAAAGAGATAGTCTTCGACTTCCTCATGGGTCTCGATGAGACTTTTGGCACGGTACGTTCACAAATCTTGAGTCTTGATCCTTTACCCTCGCTTGGTCGTGCATATGCCATTGTAGCACAGGAAGAGAAACAGCGCACTGTGGCTCAAAGTTTAGTGCCCCAGTTTGAGGCGGCGGCTTTGGCCGCCTGGCAGCCGAGCTCCGATAGTCGGCCGGCGTCATGGCAGTCCGGCCAGGAGGGCCGTCCACCGAAGTTCAAAGGTAAGGGGGAGCGCCCTCGGTGCACTCATTGTGGTAAGGTTGGGCATTTGCGTGAGACATGTTTTGACCTCATTGGATATCCCACTGATTGGAATCGTAGTCGCCGTGGTAAAGTTCATACAGGCTCAGGACAACCATCTGCTGGTGGAGCCGCCAAGGGGATGGCGGCGCAGGCATCCATGGATGCGAACCAACCAGCGCCGGCTTCTGTGCCCGCCTCGCGCACCTTACGTGCTCGACAGCTCTCTCGACGTCTCACTGATTTTGATGTTATATTGCCTCCGTCTCTGGTGCCATCCTCTGCTCCGCCCACTCCTACAGTGAACTCCACGGTATTTCCCATCTCAAGTTATCTTTCGTATGCTCGTCTATCTCCTTCATATTATGCTTTAGTTGCTGCTGTCACTGATGGCGATGAGCCAGTTTCCTTTAAGCAGGCAGTTAAACATGCTCATTGGCGTGATGCAATGCAGCGTGAAATCGCTGCTCTTGAGGCTAATCATACATGGACTCTTGTTTCGTTACCCCCAGGTAAGCGCACCATTGATTCCAAATGGGTTTATAAAATCAAATATAACCCCGATGGTTCTGTTGAGCGTTATAAAGCACGTTTAGTCGCACGTGGATATACCCAAGTTGAGGGTATCGATTATCATGAGACCTTTGCTCCTGTGGCTAAGCTAGTTACAGTTCGATGTCTACTAGCTGTAGCAGTGGCGCGTGGTTGGTATATTCACCAACTTGATGTGAACAACGCGTTTTTACATGGGGATCTTGCTGAAGATGTTTATATGCGGATTCCGCCTGGCTTTTCTCGACAGGGCGAGAATCTTGTTTTCAAACTCCAAAAGTCCCTATATGGTTTGAAACAAGCTTCTCGAAATTGGTATGCCAAGTTTACTGCCTCACTACTCTATCTTGGTTATACTCAGTCTTCTGCAGATTCATCTTTGTTTACTTCTACTGTTGCGTCTTCCATTGTCGTGGTTTTGATTTATGTTGATGATGTCATTGTTGCTGGCAATGATCTTTCTCGTATTGAGGCCCTGAAATCCTATCTTGATCACAAATTTAAGATCAAGAATCTTGGTGCTCTTAAGTACTTCCTTGGCATTGAGGTTGCTCGCTCTTCTACTGGTTTGGTTTTGAATCAACGCAAATATGTTCTTGATATTCTTAAGGAATGTGGTCTTCTCGGGGGACGTCCAACCGCCACCCCTATGGACCAAAAGGGTCAATTTTCGGATAGTGCTCCTCTTTTGGATGACCCTGTTTTCTATCGTCGCATTGTTGGTCGTTTACTTTATCTCACTGTCACTCGTCCAGATATTTGTTTTGCGGTCAATACTCTTAGCCAGTTTATGCATAAGCCTCGCAAATGTCATTTGGATGCTGTTTTTTATTTATAACGATATCTTAAGGGTGCCCCTGGTCAAGGTTTATTTTTTCCTGCCAAGTCACAGTTGACACTTCATGCTTATTGCGATGCTGATTGGGCGGGTTGTCCTATTACGCGACGGTCTACTTCTGGTTATATGGTTTTTATCGGCCCCGCCCTTATCTCGTGGCGTTCCAAGAAACAACCTGTTGTTTCTCGTTCTTCGGCTGAGGCTGAGTATCGTGCTATGGCACACGCTACTAGTGAGATTGTTTGGTTAAAGCAGTTGCTCTTGGACCTTGGCGTCCATGTTTCGCGCCCCGTTGAGCTTCGTTGTGATAATCAGGCTGCCTTACACATTGTGGCTAATCCCGTTTTTCATGAACGCACCAAACACATTGAGATTGACTGTCACTTTGTGCGCCAACACTACACTAACGGCCTTATTCACCCGACCAAGGTTCCTGGTCTACACCAGCTCGCTGATGGGTTCACTAAGGCTCTTGGCCCTGATCTATTTCGGCGCTTTCATGGCAAGTTGGGCATGCTCGATATTCATGCGCCAACTTGAGGGGGAGTATTAGAATATTTCATCTTTAATGATATTAATTAGCTACCATATCTTGTATTGTATTAATGTAATTGATTATGATGTACATGGTAAATATTGATGGTGTATATTCCCATTTATGGTTATATAGGTGAGAAAGGAAGATGGCTTGATTGTAGGGATTGGGTAGCTTAATTATAGGGTTTGTATTTTTGGATAGGATTAGTTTCTTACTATATACGTTGTAATGTTTTTGGTAATGAGATTCATCGCGTGATTACGCTTTCTTCAATTTTGCCGGCAGAGGGGTTTGGGTTTAACATCTCACGTGTCCCAAATTTGTTTGTTTTTGGGTGGAGAAACCGAGATAACTAACCGAACTATTTAACGACAAAGGCCTGGGATATGATCCCCTGGGGGTACGGTGAAGCGTGACCGCGCGACACGTGGCAGCAAGAGGGTGGTGAGGCTACCATTGCTGCCACTTGTCGCGCAGTCACAAAAGGAGTGAGGAAAGTGGGGGTGAGGAGACCCCAACCTCAAAGGCCTTGCAAAAAGAAATAGGAAATAGGGTGACGGCAAAGGGGGTGGGTGGAGAAATGAGTTCAAATTGAAAAGATGCAAAAGGTTTGGGGGGTAAAAGAAGAAGCACAAACTGAATGTGAAATTATCTGCCGTGCTTGCAGCGTAAGGGTCTGCTACCTTTACGAATCAAATGCCAAACGGCGGTCCATTTTTTTAGACAACGCAAGGAAGATTTCAACGAGGTACCGAGAGTTTTCTTTTCTTTTTACTAGAGAAAAGCAAAAAAGAAAAAAAAAAAAACGAAGAAGAAAGAATCCAGAGTTTTGTATTTTGGGAAATATATTATGCAGAAGAATCCAAAAAGTCAAAAACGAAAGGTTTACCAACGAATCAAAGATCATTGCGAGCAACACAACGATCTAGCAATAATTTAAAGAAAAAAACTGATAGATTAATGGCACCAAAGAAGAAGGTGCTTTAGCTTTGATTCCAATTTACGCCTTCTGTTGAAACTTGGGCATACATTAGTGATGTGCAATGATACCTCATCCTCATATAAGCCATGCATTTTTTTTTTCAAAATAATGTATTCATTAGAACTGGAGATGATACCTCATCCTCATATAAGCCATGCATTTTTTTTCTACAAAATAGCACCTTTCATCTCCAGTTCCAAGATCACGATTATTTCCTCTTAAACAAGTGGTTACCTTGCCGCTTTTCTCCGCTCAGAGGGGAATCAAATTTTGGGCAAGAAGGTGGTCCACTGCTTCTGCTTCCAAGGCAGCTGGACTCTGTTTCAAGGGTTCATCACTCTACTAGCTAACTGGTCCTGGTTCTCGGCCATCTGCCCACGAAAATGGATACACGGTTATTTGGTGCCACCTGTAAACAAGGTATCATTGGGTTTTCCATTTCGCCGGCTTCTTTGTCTACGGCCTTTCTTCTTTTGCTTCGGGAATGTGTGTAGTTTCTACCTTCTGTTTCAATTGGCTGCACCTTTTTCCTCTCTGCATTTTTTTGGCTTCTCGAATTATACTGTTTTCTAGTGCGACTGGATTTGGTACGTCATTCGCATGTTACCTTTTATAGGACTTTTCAATCCATGATGTCAGGTACCATTATCTTTTCACGATTATTTTCGGTTCTGTGCTTTTTTTTTTTTCTTTCTTTCTTCTGCAGATCCGCGGTGCTATTAGCTTCAAGTTTCATTTGTAGCAGATGTCAGGTCTACTACTACTACTTTTTTTTCTTTTGGTTTTTTGTTTTTAAAGGAAATCAATTTACTGTAGGAAATAGTTATCCTACCTTTGGAATTTTCCCAAGCATTAATTGTTCGGCCTTACAGTAGTTCTTCATGTCTTCATGAGGAGCATTTATGCCCAGTCACTTGTCTGCCTGAGTCTCCCAGCTCATCTTCAGTTACTCTGATCCTTATTATCATTATTTTCTTGGATACCCCAGAAACCGCCAAAGGGACGATGTTTGACGTGGGAAAGAAGGTGGAAGTGACTTTTGACACTGGAGGCGCCGAACATAGTTGGTTCCCTGCAACTGTCCTAGAGCACAAAGAAAATTCCCTTTTCTTGGTAGAATGCGAGAAACTTAGTAATTATGGTGAGCCATGGAAGGTGCAAGAGACTCTTGATTCCTTTTGTATCCGACCATGTCCCCCACATCTGAAGGAAAAGAAATATTTTTTGTTGGAGAAAGTGGACGCTTTCTATGATCTTGGCTGGAGGACTGGGGTCATTACGAAAGAACTTGCTGAAAGTAGGTATATCGTATTTTTCAAGCATACAGAAAAGGCAAGGGAGTTTAACTATTCAGAATTGAGGCCTCACATGGAGTGGAAAGATGGCAAGTGGTTCACCAGTTCTCAGGTTTGAGTATTTTCTTTATGAGTCACCTGCCTGATTTCTTTTCCTTGTTTCTCTGCCTCTTGATTCCAGCTTATTGTTATTTGTTTCTCTTGATTTTTATGCTGGCTGCCTGCTTGTAGGTCAAAATGAGTATTTTCCCCTCTCTCGTTCTTCTTTTTCTTACTACTGTTATTTTTCCGTTAATCCAGCGAAAACAAATCCTGACTGATACTGGAGGCCGAAGATTTCTTCCCTTCCTATCGTATTATGCGAGTTGCAGAAAGCAAGTATTTTTGTAAGTTAATCTCAACTTTCATCCTATGTGTTATGAATGACTGAATTTTGTGGTTAATATTAGCAGTTAGAAAAAGGAAATTCTGATCCTCTTGGTCTTAGGATCTTGGTGGATGAGAATACACTTGTGGACTTTCATGCCTGCATTTTTGTGTATTCATCCCGATTTGGGCTTCTCGTATTTTAAGTTTGGTGATTTGCCTGATTTATTTTTTCTGTTCATAAATGGCCATGGATCATGCTTAGAGGAGGCACAGACTTGGCTTAAAAGATATGTTGTGACAGCATCTTAGCGTTCCCTTTTCTATTCGCATGGCTACTTATATCACATTTTACTATGATGAAACATTGTAGTTTAGATTGACTAAATTGAACTTCATCATCATTCAATCTGGTATCTTTTTACCCTTTTTCACAAATTTTCGCAAAAAGCTATGACATCTGTTGTAGTAAGCTTTTTTCCCCCTCAATACACCACGATGTGTTGAACATTTTTGCTCTCAAAATTTGATGAGAAATCGAAATGAATAAAACCAAATGAAGGACAAAGCAGACCAATTTTATTTTTTTTAAGCAAAAGATCATTCTTTTTTCATAGCAAACATTATACATCCTCTGTGCACTTTCAGAGCAATACATTTCTATTTTTTTTTTTACACATTTATAAAAGATACACATAGGAATGATACAACTAACACACAGATCCAATTAGTTCTGGACTTTTCACACCCCTTCCGACTCCCAACCTATAGCTGGATCTGATTCTGGACTTCCTGTAATGCCTCTCCTACATTTCTTTCTTGCTCGCTATACATCCTCCTGTTTCTCTCACACCATATCATGTAGATTGTTGCGGAGAAGCCTAGCAACATAAGTTCTTCGTGAAAAGAACATCTCCATCTGTTCCCCCCCACAGCCATTTTAAGACTCTCTCCCATTGTTCACCAATAGGTTTGCTTCCCATGTAACTCACCACACCCCTCCGTAAACGGTTTGAGTACATGAGAAGAAGAGACGCTCATGTGTTCCCATTAGCTCCTTGCAAAGGCAGCGCTGGTTATTCTGTAATATTCCCCTTTTTAGTAATCTGTCTTGTGTGGATAAACGTTTCCAGCACTCTACCCACAACAATGATGGCATATCTGGGTATATTTTTTTTCCACCATACTTTAGCTGCCCATCTAGGTTGGTTTGATTTTAAAGCCATAAATTACGGAACCTAACTATAACTTGACACCTCTAGTATAACACATTGTTTCCATTTGGAACTGGTGGCTAATGATTACATTCCCACTAGATCCACTGAATAAATAGTTCGTACTAAGTTTATTTTATCAACTCGATCAGTTTTAGCAGTATAACTACGAATGTACTTACGCATCGGCCAATTTCCCCAAATAACTTGTCAGTGGCTTACTTTTGCGAAAATCATATTTTCTAAACAACATTTTGTTTTCAATTTGCTAGTTATTTTTGTCTGAAGTGTAAAAAGTAATTGCACTGGTAATCCCAAGAAAACCCCATTTTTTCAGAAGAAGCTGCGCAAACAATTCTTTACTTTGGGTGATCAAAATTATCCAGGCAACAACTAGACACTAATTGAGAAAGCTCGGCACAAAGCCGCAGAAAATATCCGAGTGACAGAGCAATTGATTCACTACAATAACAATAGGTATTGCACATATCCAAACCGACTAATTATAAAATCGCATAAATTTTCTTTATCAAAATCAGGTATATCGCTTCCTTTCTCAGAAAAGCAGATAAAAATGGCAAAGAAGAACTAGGTTCCCTTCGAGAATCTTTTGCTTTTACGCAAACCACAATTTTGATACTTGTATGCCACCTTTGTTTTACTTGAGCAGCATATGCTGCTGTGTGTTAACGTTAAGTGGATCTTGTTTCTTGTGCCTCAAAGTATTTCATAATGGTGACACTTACTTATTCTGTTACACTAGGCCAGTATATAATTATTTGTTGTTTGCTCTCCTGCACTTTGAGAATGCATGAACTGAAAAATGAAGGGAGCACGCACATTAATGGCAATATGACATTTTTGAATCCATATGGAGAAAAACGGATTGTTCATCAAGATAGGGTCCATATTCTGTTATGCTTTAACTTTTAATTTCTGCGCAGGATGCTTCCTCGTTACCATCAGCTCACCAAAATAACGAAGGCCATGATGAAAGCGCCAATGTTACAGGGATGCTCACTCCACTTGGCTGCTCAGAACCTACAGAGAAAGCACCTGACAAGATTATGCTTTCTTCTCTGACGCTTGGGGAGAAGCGGATTGATTTGAAAATTCCTTGCAGTAATGAAGATTTGAATATTGAGTTTTCACTCATGGAAAAGATATCAGAGCCATCACTGGGTCTTGTAAGCAGAAACAAGTCAGAACACGAAATACTATCAGGGGCCTCATCACCCTCTATGAGCATTGGCACAGTTGGAATAGTGAGCGAAGGAAAGCTCGGTATTGTTGCAGGTTCAGCTCATGGAAGTTCTGAAAGTGGAAACTCAAGCCAATGTTCGCACAAAGATCTGTTTTCTATAAACCCTTCCTGGTGCAAGATCCTTGTGAGTTACATCTCTATATATTGACATCTGATATTGAGTCAAAAAATATTTCAGGCAAAGAAAAGGAGTTCTGTAAAAAAAATTATCCTATATGACTTAAATGATTATGTTTAGCGTCTTGCTAGAGCCAAGATAGTAAGGATTTCGTGGGTGTTCTTCGATGACATCAAAATCTTCAGTCTCTGTGTTTTATGAAATCCTATACTTACCCGTCTTCATCCGTCTGTATGTTTTGACACAGTAAGTATCAATGCACTTTAGGATCCCCCCCCCCCCCCTTTTCTTTGAAAGAACTGTATTGATTTTTAAGTGCTTGTAAGAATCACTTAAACCTACCCTGTTTCTAGTATTTCTGCAACAGTACAGTGACAAAGAGGCATTGGAAGACAGCAATCATGATGTATGTTAAACACTTAATAAGTTTGAGTATCCTTGAAATTAAATAATTAAGTTTGATAATTTTCAATTACTAGTTATGATTGTGTATCATCTTGTAAGCTTACAAAGTTTCATATACCTATGTGAATTGTGCAATTAATTTTGTGAATGAGAATTGGCTTTCAATTTTTCAAGAAGAGAAAGCAGATATGTAGTGGAGAACAGGAAGACAGCTCTGTTGTATGTTCAAAGAAGTCTTCTGAAAATTCCATGGATGCACGAGTTAAAAGAATACGGCCTTCACTTGCAGGTGTGTGTTATTGCTCTTGTTATAGGGGATGCATTTGCTGGTTTTTTGGCTATTAGATTTATGTCGAACACCTTCACCAAGTTAAACAGGTAAGGAGTGTATTGATGTAGAAGGTGCTGCTGAAGATGTTCAGAAGAAGAAGAGCATGGCAATTAAATCTAAACTTCCTATTATGCTAGGTTCCGCATGTGGCACCAGGAAAAGTTCAGGATTTAAATACTCTTCTCAGTCCAACAATGAGGAAGCGGTGAAGTATTTTGGGGATGGGGCTTGTCTTGATGAAGCTAAATTGCACACAGTGAAGGTGAGTTTCATGCTTGAAACACTCTTCCAGAAAGGGGTATTAGAATGAATGGGAAAGTTTTTCACTTTTTGTCATTATCTATCCGAAAATAGGCTGAAAATCTTATCAGGATTACAGCGGGAGGGAGCAACTTTGATACGGCAACGAGTATGCCTGTTTTTTAAGAGGTTCACTGAACGCATTACAAGTAGATGGAAATTGACATTCGGTTAGAGTGATTAGGTGTTCCTTGTGCTGAAATTTCTCACACTCAGAAATTTCAGCACAAGGAACACCTGATCACTCCAACCGAATGTTGCAGACTTGTCTACTTGTAACGCGTTCAATGCACCTCTTAAAAAAACAGGCATACGGAAGTTGAAAACGCAGGTGAAACTGAAGAGTAATCTAAAGTTGTGCAGTTAAGAAGTCTATTCTAGATTTGAATTCTCTTCCTTGGTGGACATTTTTGATAAGCAGTACAAACTATTGTAAGATTAAAATAGGGGGTAGTTGCATTGCATGAGTCGGATATGAAAATTTCTTCAATTATTTATATACAAGAATGTCAAGAAGATAACGCAAATGTAAAATACACTTCATTCTAGCAGCTAGCACGAATCTGTAGCTAACTGTACACATTTTTGTTCTAGATAATATTTTCTTCCTTGTTTTCGTATAGTAGCCCAAATTGCAATGCTGTTGCACTCAATTCAAAAGGGTGAAGAAATGGTAGTAATCTAATACTTACCTCCTTTTTTCTCGGCTAATGTTTGGTTTCTGATAGTGTTTTTTGAGTGGATGGTGAAAAGCAATTCTCGTCTAGCCTACTCTTCCTTTTTCCCCCCTCCAAGGTCTATCCTACACATTTTACTGCACTTTGGTCCTAAGCCTGATTTTAATAATACATTCCTAGGAATGCACATATGTGTCGGATGGAGGAAAGGAGTCATGATTGGTCATGGGTGAAGTTACTCGGCACATTTAGAAGAGAGTTTTTATAGAAAGTAATAAACTTAAGTAACTTAGTCAAGAATGAATAGAGATTGATTAATATTCAAGAAGAGAAATAGTTACATATGAAATCATAAGATTTCATCTTATTTCTGATACTACTGAGATTCCTATTTATACAACTAAGAACATGAACAACGGTCAAAAATGGTACCTAACGGTAACCTTACACACGTAGGGACCACTGACAACTATTACATATTTACAACCTTTTTCCTTATGAATTTCTACACTCCCCCTCAAACTTGGTGTATATGTTTGTACAACCAAGTTTGACAACAAGTGATAGAAATGTATGTATGGATACTGGCTTTGTGAATATATCTGCAACTTGTTGATTTGAAGGTATATGCTCTAGACTGATAATCTTGTCTTCAATCTTTTCTTGTATAAAATGCCGATCAATCTCAACATGTTTAGACTTATCATGTTGTGTAGGGTTTTCTGCCATTTTAATGGCAGATACGTTATCACAGTAGACTTTCACTGGTATTTTCATCTCCAATCGTAGTTCTTCAATGATTCTTTTCAACCATAATCCTTCACAAATTCCTAATGCAAGTGCACGTAACTCGGCTTCTGCACTGCTACGCGAGACCACGGTTTGTTTTTTACTTCTCCATGTCACCAAGTTGCCCCAGACAAATGTACCATAACCGGTAGTTGAACGCATATCTGGTTTAGATCCAGCCCAGTCAGCATCCGTGTATATTAGAATCTGTCTATCCGTCTGTTTTTTGAATGATAGGCCTTGTCCTGGTGCTGACTTAAGGTACCTAAGAATTCTCAACGCAGCCTTAAGATGTTCGTTAGTAGGGTCATGCATAAATTGAGATACAAAACTAACAGCATAGCAAATATCTGGACGAGTGTGCGATAAATAAATAAGTTTACCAACTAACTGCTGATACTGTAGCCGATTAGTAGGCGTCATATCCCACAATTCCTTCGGCTTTCTTCCTGGCTCCATGGGAGTAGAGGCTGGTTTGCATCCCAGCATACCTGTCTCAGTCAATAAATCTAGTACATATTTCCTTTGAGAAATATTTATTTCATTTTTAGTCCGAGAAACTTCCATTCCTAGGAAGTACCTTAAATTACCCAAATCCTTCACTTTAAATTCCTCTGATAACTGCCCCTTTATTAAATCAATGCATGTTTTATCATTACCGGTGAGTATGATATCATCAACGTATACAATAAGTATAGTAATAGACTGCGTATCAGAAAAACGCACAAATAAAGTATGATCACAATGTGTTTGTTTAAACCCAAGATGTAGGACAACATTGGTAAATCGTTTGAACCATGCCCTAGGAGATTGTTTTAAGCCATAAAGTGATTTCTTTAGTCTACAGATCATGCCCTTATTTTTCTCTGATTCAAATCCGGGTGGAATGTGCATATAGACTAACTCTTGCAAATCACCATTTAAAAAAGCATTTTTAACATCTAACTGTAGTAAGCACCAATCTAAATTAACTGCTAATGAAAAAATAACCCTCACAGTATTTAATTTGGCTACTGGAGCAAAAGTCTCCAAATAATCAATCCCATAAGCTTGAGTAAACCCTTTTGCTACTAATCTTGCTTTATGACGATTTATGGATCCATCTGTATTGTATTTAATTGAGAAAACCCACTTACATCCAACTGGCTTTATTTTCGTTTCATATGGTACTAAGTCCCAAGTGTTATTTTTAATCAATGCTTTCATTTCATCTCTTACAGCATCTTTCCACTTAGGATCTCTGAGTGCATCATCAATATTCCTTGGAATATATTGACTGTCCAAAGTGCTAATAAAGGCCCTAAGTGGGTAATTTAGACGATCATAGGCAAGAAAATTATACAATGGGTGTTTGGTGCATTCCCTCACCCCCTTTCGAAGTGCTATAGGTAAGTCATCCATAGACGGACCCGGGATGACATTGGGTTGACTAGGTGTAGGTATAATATGACGTCTAGTGTATACTTGGGTAATTGGCAATTGTTTTCTTTCATTTTCAACTCTAATATCTGGATTAAAAGTTACCTCCTGCATGTGGTCTTCGGCTGAAGATGGATGATCAGGAACCGGATCCAGGGTATTCTTGTTCCCTTCAGAGGCTCCACCTACATCAAGTATGCCCCAATACCTATCATAGTAATCACCAGTTTCTGGAAGTGATCCGTTAGACTTATAAAATGCATTTTGTTCATCAAAAAACACATCCATAGAGACAAACATCCTTTTTGTGATTGGACAATAACATTTGTACCCTTTCTGTGTACTAGAATATCCAAGAAAGATGCACCTGTGAGTATGCTTATCAAGTTTGGTACGCATGTTGGATTGAATATAAACATATACAACACAACCAAATAATTTAAATGGAAGTACTGACATCAATTTATTAGTAGGAAATACATGCATTAACACTGACTGTGGAGTTTTAAAAGACAATACCCTCGAAGGCATTCTATTAATAAGGTATGTTGCTGTAAGTATCGCCTCTCCCCAATAAAATTTTGGAACATTCATGGAAAACATGATAGCCCTTGCTACTTCTAACAAATGTCTATTCTTACGCTCAGCAACCCCATTTTGTTGTGGGGTGTAAACACATGATGTTTGGTGATGTATGCCTAAACTAGTTAAATAGCTCCTTACCTCTTTATCTAAATACTCGGTCCCATTATCACTTCTAAGTACCTTGACTGTTGTACCGAATTGATTTTGAATTAGAGTCAGAAACGTTCTAATAATATTACCAACTTCCATTTTACTTTTCATTAGATACACCCACGTAATCCTAGTGTGATCATCTACAAATGTTATAAACCATCTCGCACCATTAATACTTGCCACCCTAGAAGGCCCCCATACATCCGAATGAATTAAGTTAAATGGCCTGCTAGGTTCATATGGTTTAGGTAGATAACTTGCTTTGGTTTGTTTCGCGAGTATGCATGCTTCACAAGTTAGCTGTCTGAAATGCACATTGGTAAACAAATCTGGCATCAATTTCCTTAAATAAATAAAGTTAGGGTGACCCAACCTGTAGTGCCATAACAAAATAGAGTCAATTTTAGTGTTCTTAACTCCAGTACATGATAAATTCCTAAGGGTAGCAAAACGCAGCTTATCTTGACCCTCAAAACTAGACTGGTTCTTTTCTTCTTCACTACGGGGCACTCCAGCTCTCTTGTCTGACTTCTCAAAAACAGGTGGCTTCTCAAAAACAGATGGGTCTTCTCCTACCCGAAAGATATATAGCCCATTCAACTGTCTAGCATTGCCAATCATCTTCCACAAATGTTTCTCCTGAAAGAGACATTCAGAAGATGAGAACAATGCCCAACAGTTATTGTCATGTGTTAATCTGCTAATAGAGATTAGGTTGAAATTTAACTGAGGTACATGCAACACATTAAACAAAAACAGTCTACTGGTTAATTTAACAGTGCCTGTACCTATGACTTCGAGATTTATACCATTAGCAATAGTCACAAGTTTAGGAATAGTGAACTTATTATAGACATGAAAAAGATTAAGGTTGAAGGTCATATGGTCAGATGCTCCAGAGTCAACAATCCAGGAACATCCGCCATTTTTTGACCTGTTACCTGTAGCAGAGGCAACAGTTGCCTGAATAGGAGCAGAGGACCCGGTGTTCAGCTGTGACGGTGGATGGCCATTTAATTGCTGTTGAGTTAAAAGTTGTACCAGCGCCTCCAGTTGATGTGACAGGTTCAATTTTGGGTTCCTAGCTGCAGTATTAGCAACCTGTTGCCTGTTGTTTCCCCAAGAAGGTGAAAACCTTGGTTGGGAATTTTGCTGCTGCTTTAATCGTTGAAGCTTGAAACATTCTGCTACCACGTGCCCAGATTTCTTGCAGAACTTACAGTATTTGGAGGATTTATAGGAGCGAGGTCCAGATTGTCCTTGACTTCGGCTAACAATTAGGCTTGTCCCATCAGAGTGGAATCCCTCAGGTTGAGTAGAATTGCATGTCGAAGAACCTTGGCCGCCAGAGAGTTTGAGTCCAGGATTTGCAGGGCAATTTATTACTAAAGCAGACCCCTCATGAGATGAGTTTGATAGAGTACCCATCATCACCTTGAGTCTACTTTCCTCCTGTCTAACCTCGGAGAATGCAGCAGTAAGATTAGGAAGCGGTTTCATACCCAGTATCCTACTTCTTACAGAGTCTAAATTCTTGTTTAAGCCATGCAAGAACCTAAATACCCTCTTTTTCTCAATATAGCTCCTGAAGGACGAATCATCTACAGGAGAGGTCCAGTTATGGGTTTCAAAAACATCAAGTTGTTGCCACAGACGGGTAAGATGAGAAAAATACTCACTAACAGTTTGTTCCCCTTGATTTACCTCATGCAACTGGAGTTCCAGTTCATATATTTCAGACACATTATCACGTTTTGAATACAATTCCCTTGCTGCTTTCCAAATAGCAGCTGCAGTGGGATACATGATGAAATTATTCCCAATATCAGGCATCATGGACCCAATGAGCCAAGACATGATCATTGAGTTTTCTGATCTCCACTGCCTAAATCCTGGATCTGTTGACGCAGGTGAAGGAAGACTGCCATATAGGTAGTCATCTTTACCGCGTCCAATGATGAACATCTCAACTGCCTTACTCCATGATAGATAATTTTGCCCAGTGAGTTTGTGATTTGTTATCAAAATAGAGTTACTGTCCATTAAGCTGGGAGCTTGAACAGATGAAGAAGCTGGTACATCAGATGAACTTTCGGTAGTAGGTTCAGAACGGGATCTGGTAGATGATGATTCTCGAGTTTCAGACATTTTAGCACTTGAAGGTTTTTGTATGGATGAAGTAGAAGAGTTTCGGACGAAAGATAAAAGAGAGAGGATGACAGTTTTAGTAGGAAGAGAGAGAACCCTTCGTGGAAATGAAATTAAATTTTTGATGAAATTTTTGGTGAAAAAGGAGGGAAATGTAATGTGTTGGGACCGGTGAAATTAAATGTAAATGAAATCAAGATGAAAGTCAAATGAAAGAGTGATGAAATTGTGCTAAAATGCGGTGTGAAATCCCGTGAATCTTTGAAATATGTGCAAGGCTTACTAGAGAAGCTTCAATTTTTAACTATTTCTTTAACTTTCCCGTACCTTCTTTTGTCTCATCTGAAAAGTGCCTCAAAAGAAAATTTTTCCTTCACACGTGTTTTTCACACGGACCACTTGAAACAAAATTATCACTTAGTGGAGTCTTCTTCCTCCTTAAACCAAAGGCCAGTTACAGAAGAGGATCAATACGTTCCCCCTTTAAAAAAAAACGCCTTCAATAACTTGGAGAAATGTTTCCAGCAACAAGTTCTGTATACACAACAGAATAGCAGAAGCAAGAAAGCTCTGATACCATATAGAAAGTAATAAACTTAAAGTAACTTAGTCAAGAATGAATAGAGATTGATTAATATTCAAGAAGAGAAATAGTTACATATGAAATCATAAGATTTCATCTTATTTCTGATACTACTGAGATTCCTATTTATACAACTAAGAACATGAACAACGGTCAAAAATGGTACCTAACGGTAACCTTACACACGTAGGGACCACTGACAACTATTACATATTTACAACCTTTTTCCTTATGAATTTCTACAGTTTTGTGGTGTATCTTGTTTACCAATGATGTAGTTTTGCTGTATAGGACAAGGAAAGAACTCAATATGAAGCTTGACTGTAGGCATGGTATACTACACGCACAAAGTTTGATACCAAGCTAAAAAAAACACAGCTGATGTGGAATCAAACTTGTCAATAGGAGGACGACGATTGAATCCTATATCAAGGTTGGGATACAAGGTATTCATATCCATTTAAGATTTAGTTATGTAGGACCTATCGTACAAAAAGATGGAAAGTTTAATAAGGATGTTAGTCATAAGATTCAGATTGATTGGTTAAAGTGGACAAGGGAAACAAGCCTTCTATGTGTTTGTAAGGTTCCTTTAAAGCTCAAAGGAACATATCATGAGATGATTAAATCTTGTGATGAAATGGGTGTGAATGCAGAGATGGACAATGAATAATGAATATGAACAGAAGACCGATAATCTCTGAGTGAGAATGTGAAAGATGAATATCTAGACATTTGATGGTAAATATGATACGAATTGACCAACCTAGGAAGAATGTTATCGATGAAAAAGATGAGGAGTTGATGCTTGAGACAGTATGATCATATACATTGCCGATCTTTACATTTACCAGTCAGGCATTTTGAGATATGAGGAGAGACGCTCACTAAATGCGGCAAAAAGAGACTAAAAAGACTTAGTGGGAGTGTACTGAAAAAGATGTGATCCTTCTAGGCATTCCTGATGGTATGGTTTTTGTAATTGAGTGCAATACACATAAATGACCATGCAGCCTGCCTCACCTAGTAGAATAAGATTTGAGCATTGGTGTAGGTCATTGGAGAAAACGAGGAAGTCACCTAGTAAAATAAGATTTGAGTGTTGATGTGATCATATGTTAATCTTTGCGCGAACTTATTAAGCATCGTGAAAATGATCTCAGGTTAAATGAGGAAGTGGGAGATCAAGGAACAAGGGAGAGGAAAAGTATCAAGAAACCTTCAATATGTTCTGGACACTAGGTAGGTTAGAGAACATGCCAAAGCGCAATGAATGCAAGTGACCAATGTAGCTGATCTAACCTAAGGAGAATCAGTTTGTTGTTTTGGGTTTTTTTTCCCTAGCATGAAGCGTGTGAGTCTCAAGTTTTAACACCGAGACGGGGAAAATTCTGCAACCTTTTGCTTGTTAAGGATTCAGGCCTCTTGAGGCATATAGCTGAGAATTTTTAATTGTAGATTGTGATAATGATTAGGGTTCCTGGTTTATTTTGTTCTGATTTCCTTTTTAGCTGAGTATTTTATTTACTCCACCGAAAGTTAGGTCACTCCTGTATGGTACTGAGATATTCTTTACTCTTTATTCTCAATTGACTATTATTTTGTTCTCATTTAGATATTAATGGTTTACTGGGTGGGTGTAGGTGACTAATCAGTTCGATGTTGAAGATAGAAGCCATAAGGAGTGGAAGGGAAGACTTCATAAACCTGTTGTGAAGAGTTCAATCATTTTTTTTTCAGGTACAATGCAGTATATACACAGCCCACCACCAAATTTCTTGAGAAACTTGATTACTTTCTCTACTTGTGTCAGAGGAAGCTTCTAAGGATGTCATCAATGATGCAATGCTTATAATATATTGTACAGAAAACGAAGATGATTCTCTCATGGATGTGGAAATTGCAAAAAGTATGGATGCCTCTACTCTTGGTCAGGTTTGCGGGATCAGCTGGCGGAAGAAGCTCATGGATATCCAAATTAAGCAGGAAACTGTTTCAGGTGCTGATACTATGTCGCTGTTGAGAATAGGAAGAGGAGATCTTCTTGAAGCTTCAATTAACCAGTGTGAGAGGTGTCCGCTGAAAAGAGGTGAGAAGTGGACCAAAAATTTTAACCTAATCTCCGAAGTTTTAGTCCGAAGGATGCTTCCTTTTGAAGGATTAATTTTTCACTTAAGTGATATTGTCCTCATGTCATCAGAAAGATGACCTTCGGTTGCTGTTTATTTTTTAGTAATGATAGGATGAAGTTAACGAATTCCCTCTGTAGGAAAGGAACTCTTAAACTTATGCCTTATGCTTTCCTTATTTGCATGTGAAGGTGTAGTTTCTCCGAACTCAGTGGACGAGAAAGTGGCCGAGGCAAATTGTGCAACAGGAATAGAAATGGATTTAGAAAAATCACCAAATAGCCCGTTTGACGCGCAACTTTTGACCACTTCGATTAGAGATGATTCTCCAACAACTCTTGATAGCTCAAGTAAGATTTCTATTCCTGGGTTTATCTTGTCTTTTATTTGTAATTTGTTTAACTAAAATGCCAATCTTCCTTTAGGGCCTTCTGAAGCAAGAAAGGCGCAGCAACCTGCCAAGGCAAGTGGTGGACCAATGGACATTATCGATGAAGCCCCTACACGTGTTGATGAGGAGGGAGGCCTTGCAAGTGAATTTCAGTGCCTGCCCTTCGTGAAGACATCACCACTTTGGTCAACTATTGAATCTGTGGAAGTATTCCAGAAAAGGCCACAGAAGCCACATTTTAGGCCTTTAAATTATTGTAAAGAAAGTTTGCGTGAGGGATTAGCTATTGGCTGCATGGTCACCTTTTCTAGTGTGGTGGAGAGGATCTCCAAGCTGCAATTTGATGTTCCTCATGTTCCCAAGGATGACATCTTGGAAACCGTTCAGGAGTTGGAAACACATGGGTTTAGTATTGGGTTTGTGCGAGATCGTATTGGTCTTTTACAGAATATGAGAGAGAAGCATGAAAAGCTTAAAGAAGAGATGGAAAAACTGAGCAAGGATATGATATCACGCAATCATGAGAAGTCTAAAATTGATGAGGAAATGGATAAGATCAATCAGCAGATAAAAGGCCTGCAAGGAATGCTCCTTGAGGCTGTTTCAAGGAAGGAGATGAAGTCTCGGGAGATTGGTTCAGTACAATCAAAACTGAAGGGCATCACAGAGGGCATCGGAAGCATCCATCAAGAGTTTGATGGCAAGGGTACATGTCTATACTGAGCAGTCCCGTACATTTTGGGGGAAGGACTGTTGGTTAGAATTCATTAAAGGTGTGCCATGCATGCAGATGATAGTTTAGTTGTTTCTACATGAGATTATCAGTGTTCTTGTCGCTCATCGTAGGTGTGCAGATGAACATGTAGAGGCTAGCGGGTTTTATGTTGTGCATCGGTTACAAGGTAGTATGACCTGGTTCGAGTTAATAACACAATCTGACAACCTGGACCTTAATCAGATGCTATTTTTTTGGCCCCACATTTGCGCACTAGAAGGAGAGGAGGATGGAAATCTTGGTATATTGTATCTGTTACAAGTTGAACTGAGGGACATCAATTTTTGTTGGTTTACCCACGTCTGTTTTGATGCAACAGTCTTACCGTAGAATTACACTTAAAAATTTGTCTGGCTAGCTTTAGTCTCTTTCAGTAGTTAGAACTTCTGCGGTGTGACAATCGACTTTCATCTGTTGTGTAGTTTCTCAGTAGTTTTGATACATCGATCATGATCTTTATTATTAATCATAATAAAAAAAATGACTTGATACAAGATAGGCACGTTTGTGGCGCTGACGGTTAGGATTGGCCGTTTAGATTGTTAACATTTGTTATTATGCTGTCACCATTAGAATAGAATCGCTTCCTATTTTGTTATTATATTCCATGCAACTGTGTTACTATCATTTTCCCAAGCAAGTGCTATAAGGAAAACAAGTCGATTACGTTTGCATGGAAAACAGTAACATAAGAAAATCTTGTACTATTCCTACTGAAAGAAACGATGATACTCATTTTGATTATACTAATTAACACCTCGCAGTCTTTATCACGACCGGTTAAAGTGAAATCTGTTGATTGAATTGAATTTAAAGCAAGAACAGAAAGTTTTTTTTTGCTTCTGAAACAGAGACAGCGGACTAGAGGAGGAATTCCTTAGAATTTGCAGTTTCGTCTTGATCCTTTGCTCAAAATGTGCATAGGAAGAACTTGGTTTTTATTTTGTTATCAAGTGATTTGTTGATTTTTTATTTTTTTTAATTGAAGGTAAAACATTAATTTCATCTTATACTTATGTCATAAAATGACCTTTTTACCCTTTTAGTCCAAATTTCAGGAGACTAAGGGTGTGTTTTCTACTGTTAGGGGTATTATAGAATATGTCAAATATTAAGAGAAAGAAAGTAATTAATCCCAGAAAATATTATATTTTATACTGACAATTTTAACAATTCTTGAGATTTCTTGAATATTGTGTTCACTCCCATTTTCTACTCCAGTACCATTCCCCGAACCCCCAGCTCCACCAAAGGAAAAAAAAAAGTGTTATGTTTCAAGGTTACCATTGATTCAAAACAAGCTAAATTTTGTATTGGTGGAGGCCTGTAGCGCCCACAATTTTACCTGTGTACCCCTTATGATACGGTTGGTAACTTTCTTGTCTTCCAACTACCCCATGCTTTTGACTGTTCATCATTTGCTAAGTAAGGTCTTTAAACATGGTATTTTACTAACGTCTCTATTTCCATCACCCCTCTTTCTCTCGCCACCTCTCCCCCCCCCCCCCCCCCAAACTCTTCCGCCCACACTTCTCTCTCTCCACCTCTCCCCCCTTTCTCCGGCCGCCTACACCTTCTGCCCCACCATCAATCTGCAAAGCTTTCATCCTTCGCTCAGATCTAGACCGACCCAAAACTCCAACCTCTTTTCTCTGGCCGCTGCTACACGCGGTCGGAGAAACACTCATCACCCATCTACTCTACTATGGCTGGAGCCAGATAATTCAGCTGCGATTTTAAACATGCGAGGTGTTCTCCGTACAAAGTCCGCTTAGACATCGCTACACAAGTCTGTTCTGGAAACCTTCTCTACACTCGAATTTACTCGATTAGTGTTTAACAAAGGTAGGAAAGCCTTTGCTATCAACCCTGAGAAAGTTATAGAGGATAAGCTAAAATGGAATTGATCCGTCGTTAATCAGGTCATGGGTAACGGTGCTTCTTACCTTAACATGAGGAGATTTGCTGAATAAAGATGGAACTCAAAAGATCTAATGAAGGCACAGAAAATAGAAGAAGATCTATATGTCTTTGGTTTCGATCTGAAATATCGAAGATAGATATACTCGAGCGCTCTCCTATGACCTTTATGAATAGGGTGCTCTTCCTATGGCCATGAGATCCCAAGAAGCCTATTCAAAGACTTAGGTTCAGCGCAATCTCGGTTTGGGTTTAGTTTCCTAAGTTAAGACCGCATTACTTTAATGCATACGTCTTTGGAGGCTTGGGCTCTCTGATAGAGAAATCTATGTTCATGGATAAATTGACGGCAATACAATCAAGAGCCGCCTTTGCGAGGATTTGCATAGAAATTAAAGTTGATAAACCTCCCCCTACCTGCCTCCATTTTACAGATGAAATGGCGGGGAGTGCACTCAGGATTTCTTCTATGAATGGCTACCAACCCAATGACTAAAGTGTAAAACCTTTGGACATTCTTGTGACAAAAAAATAACTACTCAATAAGGCACTCGAGAACACCAAGGAACGGAAGTTAAACAACCCCAAAATGGGCAAGGACTATGCTACACTAAGAGGTACCAAGAGAACAAAAACCAGGTACCAAGTTCCATGAATATCCTAAGAAATGACAAAGGGAAAGAGAAGCTAACTGTGAAAATTCAAGCCAAACAAACCAGGCCACTACCCTGAGGTAGAGGACAGTGAAAATGAGGAAAGCCTCTCCCAGAAACAAGTACAACTAATAGAAAACATCGCAAAACAGACTGGTAATATACTAGAAGAACCTTTCACAGAAGACAATCTGAAGGGTCGAACAAAAGATAAATTCCAGGAAGGCGGAGCCAAAGACAGGAGTTCTTCCCTTAGGATTTGGGAAAGCTCTAATAACAAATTCAGTGCTTTAAAGCTACAGAAACAGAAGTAAACGAGGAAGGCTTGGGACAAAAAAGCCACGAGTTATCAAAAGAATAATACAAGCAAGAGTATAAGTGGAGGACTTTGACTCTTTCTCTGCTGATGGAGAAACTCAAAGTGAAGCTTGGAAAGAAGAGGGGAACAACACCCTTGCTTCGGAAAACAAGGATAAAGTTGAGGAATATGTCTTGTTAAATACCGTTACTTTTGTCTTTGCAGCTTCTAAGTTCTGAATGCACGCATGCACGGCGACTAAATCGTAAGCCCTTTCCTATTTATATCTTTTTCAGCCTCAACTTGAAATACTTTCTATTAAGTGCTTTATGGTGTCGTATTGTTGCATTTATTGTTTGCTTCAATTTAGTAGCATAGGAACAGAAAAACAAGGCAGCTTCCCTTGGAGTAAAATCATTTCCCTGGAATGATTTTCTTGACATGGTCTGCTTTTCTCTTCTTTCGTTCCTTCATTCATTTCATCGAAACTTGTACCGACTCATGAAAACGTTTCTACATGCATAAGAAGGGTGGATCTTTTCCCAGAGCAGTTCAAAGATAAGGTAATTCCCACTTCATTTAGCGTTCCTGCTTTCTGATACTTTTCCATTGTCAGACCTTTTTTTGTTGCCTTTGATCTTTATGGGCTCTCCATATTTCGGACGATGGAGGATGATATATATCCTCCCTCTTGCCCATATCCTCGACCGAATGATTGAAGAATACTTGTTTCATAAGGGTGCTAGTGTTGGTTACTGCCATGGTGCAAGTTTTGAGCCGACTTATTTTTCATTTAATTTTGTATCTCTTTGAGGAACAAATTATCTTGTGAAAATAAATGCTCTGACGGAAGGAAATTAAAAATATGCACTTCTTATAACCTAGATGTTAATGAAGGAAGTATTACCAACTCTTGTTTAAAATCATGGAACAAACTACAAACTGGTGTACACTTAATCTAGGTCTGCCGTACTCCCCACCTTGCACTAAGCTCTACATCCACTGTGCATACCAAATATCATTCAAATGCTGTTGCAGAAAGCAGTAGAGCCCCATTTGATTTGATGCAATCTGAAATTATATTTCTCCTTTTACAATTTGGTTTTTGTGTAACGCAGGATATCAATGAGCTAAGAGATTATTTAATGGGGTTGAAGCCAACATTTCTGGCTGGAGTGCCTAAAGTGTTTGAAGGGTGCATGAAGGAAAGGACTACTCTCTTTGGCCTAGTTCATCTACATTCTATATTTTCCTTTTGGAACTTAAAGTGATGCATACTAATATGCCTTATTTTTTTTTTTTTTTGGGTCCCTCAGGCATTTTGAAAGCACTTGAAGAACTCAACCCTGTGCGCAGGAGAGTATTTCACATGCTTTATAAACAGTAAGCATCTTGATTTACCGGTCCTTGAGTGCTTTATCTGCATGAAAGGTTGGCGGCAGGGTAGCAGTAAATCTGCTGCTGCATAGCTTAAGGTTCAATCTGCTAATTATGTTACGGAGTTGGTCACGAACATTATCAGCAGATTTAAGTGCCCGGGCATTGACAAAATTTTCGTAACATCATAAATATAAAGGTCAACTACGGAAGCATGATATATATAAGGTTAAATGCTCACTGTTTTGCTTGTACGCATGATACACATTCAACAGTGTGAGATGATCTCCATCAATGTGGCCAAAACGAGCTTTTGCTTCGTCTGCAGCTTTTTGAGCCTCCCTAGGCTGGATAAAGCAGTTTGGTACTAGATAAAAAATTGGTTATCACAGAGGTCTACTGTAGGTCAGCCGATGCATAGGCGAGAGGACACCAATTGCTTGAGTATACTGAGAAACTGCAACTATATGCACCAGCGCTTAATAACTCTATGGTGCATGCCAACCAGTGGCTTTGAACCTAGACAAGACAGTTGCTGATGACGACCGAAATGACAAAAAACTAATCGAATCGCAACTAGGCAGTTGGATATGCATCACGAGCACAGAGGCCCATGATCTGTGCACGAATCCAGACAAGTGTGCGTAAGCATGCAATGCACCACACAACATAGATACTTGACAGGGGACAAACTCCAATAATGAAACAAAACTCCAGGAAAAAAGCAAAACATTAATAACACAAAAGCACCTGAAAGCATAGCACAGACAACAAGCATTTTGGACATTTGAGGATCCAATGGAAACTCATTCATGATCTGACCCAATTTGGTCAAGTTGCCTTCATCATCTAAGGCTCCCAAATAATTCAAACCCTCCAATGCTCTCACCAAAGTCTTGGGTGCCGGGGGATCCATAAAATCAAAGTGGACTAGCATCTATTCCAAGCTTCTTTAATGTAAGGACAGTGTTATCAAGGTTTGAGCACAAAATCTCAGGATAAGTCTGCGGTTGAAGGTCATTGTGGAAACTTTTCTCTGTGTAAAGCCTAAAGCATTCTCCTGGTTGTGTTCTTCCAGCACGTCCAGATCTTTGATGGGCACCAGCCTTTGATATTGGAGAAACCAATACAGACTCCACAGGCACCCATGGATCATACACTTCTGCTTAGCAAAACCAGGGTCTATAACGAATACTATGCCATCTATGGTCAAAGATGTTTCTGCAATATTTGTTGATACAACCACCTTCCTTCCAGGGGAACCTCCTTCAAACAAGGGAGCAGGAGCAGGTTCAAAAATTTTCTGCTGGATAGCTAGAGGAAGGGTAGAGTACAAAGACACAACTTTGACAACCCCATCCTGGTCTCCAAAATTAGCTACTTTGTTTATTGTACGACATGCATCCTCTATCTCCTCTTCTCCAGTGAGAAAAACATGTATGTCACAAGCCGATTCAGACAAGTGTATCTGCACAATAGGCCGAATATCAGCTTCAAGGTAATCCCGTTCAGGCTCTTCGGTGTAAAAGATTTCCACAGGAGAAAGCCGCCCGTGAACTTTCATGAGTGGTGCACTGTTGAAATATCCCTGAAACTTTTCAGCTTCAAGTGTAGCACTCATAACAACTAGCTTAATATCAGGTCTAGTTTTCAGTACTTCCTTTAGAAGCCCAAATATGAAATAACATATCAGTTGCAAAAGTTCGTTCATGAGCCTCATCAAGAATAATAACTTTATACGCTCAAGAAGGGGATCGGTCATGGCTTCTCTCAGGAGCATACCATCTGTAAGATATCTGGAACAGAAAATGACGGAAGTTATAACAAGAGCATAAACAGAAACATGTAAGAAAACCACGCTAAAAAAAAAACCTAATATCGGCAGCTGGAATCCTGGCAAAGAAAGGTGGAAACACATGGTATTTATTCAAAACAATAAAGGGAAAAGAATTACTTAAGAACAGCTCTAGCTGCTACAGTCCTCAAAACGAATACTATAACCAACTTCCTCTCCGATCGTCACATCCATATCTTCAGCAACAGGCCGGAAAACAGACATTGCAGCCCCTTTGAGGCTGAGTGCCAACCATATATTTCTTGCATCTGTCCTGAGGCTCTGTCTCACACGCTTCCAGAACAAATTGAGGTACCTACAGGTGGGACAATTAAACAGAATCCAGGTCACATTGAACACGATGGGAAAAAACTGCTCCTTTGTTCCAAGACCAATCAATATATCTACTTGTCCAGTACATGAATAGTTAGCCACCTGATTTGGTAAAAAAAAAAAAAAACCACTGCACTAGGAAAGTATGAAGATTTCGAGCTGAAACTCTAATAATCTTTGTTTTGGAAAATCCAACTCCCAGCAGACTGACAGGCATCATCGTAGAAATCATTAGTGAATGTTTTAGCAAGAACCTGATAAAATAATTCAATAAGATTAAGCTATCAAAAGAAAAAAGCGAGTACTTGGCGCAGGAAATATTAAGATTTGGAGAAGTGGTGTTCCGCCTATTAAGGAAACAACATGCAGGAAACAGCAAAAGAAAAAAAAACTCACCTGGGTTGTTTTGCCGCTGCCAGTTTCTACGACCAAAATTAGGGTTTGGTTAAATCTTAAGACCTTCAAAAACTCCTCTTTCTGCTGCCACAATGGTCTTCCTTTTCTCCAGAATATCGAAATACCTCTGGGAATAAGGCCTCCCGTTCCACCTGTTGACCATGGGCAGGCCGCCATTGTTATCCTTCTTTACCCCCAGACCCATAAAAATATTTTCGTTTTTATATAGTATGTTAATAGTAAAGGAGAACATTGTCACTATAAAAGTTAATAATATATATAAATATATAGAGAGAGACTTGCTCAAAATACTAAAAATGACTGAATAGATGTAAGAAGTTACTAAGAATAATTCAAGATATAACAATCTTTCATCATTTCGAGTTAATTTATTCTGTGTCATGATTGATCCACAGCTCCGTAAACTGAATAATTGTTTCGATTAAAATAATATAAAGTTACTTTCTTGCATGAAATGTTTGAACCGGGGTGATTCTTTTACAACATTTAATAAGAATAAGTTGATTTTTCTTGTATAATTTTATGAGTGCGAGTTTCCTAATTCGATTCGATAATCTTGCACTTCATAATGATAAGTTGAATATTTATATTTTTGCCTTGAGATCATATTAAAAAAATTTCTCATATGTACAAAAAATATTTGATTTGTTTCAAAAGTTAGTAGACACTAAAAGAGAGATTGTTATCGATGGATGTATGTGCTTTGGTTTTGATATTGCCCATTGCTACTGCTACATTGTAAACAACTTTTTTTTTTTTGGGTATGAATATAAAAAAAGATCAGGTGCAAAATAAAATAAGAGATACTTTATGAATGATTGTTTTATTATATTCAAACAATCATTCTCCACACCCTCTACCCACGGCCGAAAGACAAAAAGGGGTTATAGTTAGCGGCCTTTTGCGATTAGCGTTTGCTATTTTTGTATAAGAGCAACCCAAACTCACGCACTTGTGATTTGGAAAAACACAGCCTAACAAAACAATGCTGTTTTCACCGAAGGGCAGTTTCCGCTTGAATTGACCTGCGGTTATGAGGTAAAAGCATCTGCTGTGGTCAGGCGATGACGTCTGCATTTGGTCAAAATTCTCTCCGGCGGGTCGGGAATCAAACCACAAGTGTTCCCTACGCCCTTCTCCTTTTAGGTTCCCTTTTTGAGGTGGCAATAGATCCAGACAGCGATAGTCCTACTGTGGCTTGATATAGATCCTTCACCCTAGAAGAAAGAGAGACACTCAAAAAGAAAAAGAAGATATTAAAATTATAAGGCATATATAGCGGTGCTCCATTCAAAAAAACTCCAAAAAGGTCATCCACTTACCTTGGTATGCTAATAAAGAGCCCAATTACCAAAACTCCAACAACAAGAGGATATACAGGATCAGGAGTCAGTTCCTGCAATATCAAGGTTTTAACAAACAACTGCTTAGTTTAATACCAGCCAATTCAATGACACCTACTCAATGAATTTGATAACGTTCATAAGGTAACATGGAAAGGGAGGGAAAAGAAAAGGCATCCTCTAAAATAAAATCTTCTCCCTTCTTTCTAAAACTCATCCGGCCAAAACACCCACCCCCTCCCTTACGGTGACATCTCCACCCCAAACGGTCATATTCTCCCCCCAAGCCCTTTTCTCTCCTCTTTCTCACCGCCCCTGCTGTCGCCACCTTCCCCGACTATTTCTCAACCCACCACAATCATCTTTTCTCCTCTCTTCAATAACCTACGACCCATTTTTTCGGTAACATGGCCCGCCTCTCTAGCCATTCCAGTCACTGATCTTACGCCTTGTTCGTGCTAAATCAGCTTGAGCAAGCCTGTTCAAGCATGATTTTCAATCCGAAGAGTCCTTTACCTTAAAATCTTATAGGTTGAGGTAAACAAAGGCGAAAAGTTCATAGCGATCTCACCTCATGAAGTCGACAATGGTAAAGTAAAATGGAGCACAACGATGGTAGGTCAAGTTTTGAAAAATAGTGCTTCTTACTATAATCTAAAAAATTTCGCTGAAGAGAAATGGCTCACGAAGGGATTGCTTGAAACCCAGAATCTGGCCGATGACCTTTTTTTGTTCTGATTCCAGTCTGATACCTGTAAGCAAGATATTCTTGACCTATCACCCATGCCTTTCGGCAACATGGGGCTCTTTCTCTTGCCTTGGAATGCAGAGAAAAAGATAGAAAGGTTAACGCTTAACAACACATTCTTTTTTGGGTTCGATTCCCCTCTTTATGCTTACAATACTTCAACCCTATCGCCTTAGGAAGACTGGGTACCATAATTGGAATACCTAAGTTCATGAATATACCTACAATGACGCAGACCAAGATTGCATATGCCAGGATCATCATAGAGATAAAGGCACTGGAGACCTGCCTAACAAATTGAAAATTATTGATGAATATGGAAAAAAAACCTGACAATAGGTTGAATACGAATGGATGCCTATCCAATGTAAGAAATGCAAATCTTTTAGGTATGACTGTGAGGCTTTTCATGAGCAGCCACTTGCACAAAAAAAGACGAACATGCAGGCTAATACAACGCAAAATAAAACGTGATAGAAAAATCCTATATTGACAAAACACACTATTATGGCTGGAACATAATAACTCAAGGGGATCCAAGCTTAAAAAAGAAATGGTCCTATTTGCTTTTTCAGCCAGTGTGTCATTTATGGAGGGAGAGGAACAAGAGACTGTACCAGCAAATGAGAAAAGATTCCTATGCTATAGAGAAAGACATATTGGAAAGCATATCCTTCTCGGCATGTGCGCGGAGTAGATATAAAATTAGAAAATACAATTGTACCTTTACTCTAGTCTTGGCAATCTCGACTTGATATCTTCACTTAATCATCTATACAAACGTTACTCTGAGAATGCTTCTCTGGCTATTCTAGGGTCACTTACGAGAAGATTAGCTTTGGACATGATATTAATGGAAGTAATTGAGTTCTTCTTGTGGCTGGGAAGGGTCCTCTTGTGGCAAAAGCCACATCTACAGCTCTCCTGTCCCCTATTGGAACTTTTGAAGGGTTGTATGGGCCCTCCTGGTAGGTTGGCCAAAGGACTTGTCATATTCCGCTAATTTCTCCATCTATTTCTCCTTATTGTGTGGATGTTCATCATCATCATCATCATCATCCGTACCCAATATATCCCAACGACAGCAAAAGCTATCGTCAGGGTCTGGCTTATTGTGTGGATGTTCCTACTGTAAATTTGGGCTATGATGCCAAATGGCCATTTTGTTTGGGCTGAGGGGTTGGGAACTCTGCCGAGGCTACACTTTTCACAACCCCCTCACTCGCTTTTGTGCGCTCTGGTTTTGTACCTCTACTGGGCTACTAGGCTTTCTGTCCGCATGGAAGCTGCTAATGTATCAGCTTTAGTTTTTGATTTAGCGGATGTAAGCCATCGTTTTTTTTACAAGTTATGCTTGTTGTTACTCTCATGGTAACTATTTTGTACAGGTTGACGTTTAATATAGTTAGCATTTTTATTATATTATGCTCATGCTTCGACTATTTTTCAATCTTTCGTAAAGGTTGACAGCAGATATGAGAAAGAATGTTGTAAGCCAGTCCAAGCCATGCTACTTGTTGCTCGCTTTTAAGCAACAATTTTTTTGTAAATATGTCATTTGCCTTCTATGAAAGTTTACTTCAAAAAGAAAAAAAAGCACAAAAGCCTTCCACCATTAGCTCACGGCTGCAAGAAAATTCATGATATTCAAAAACTAAAACCAGGATAGGTAAGGTGATCTGGAGGAAACAGTATCAGTTGCGGATGGACTAAAGATAAAGAATGTTCCGTCTGCATCCCAGAAACATTATCTAACTACCTTATCGTTTGATCTTCAACCCCCTTGCGAGCATGCGTAGCTCTTTTACTGCTTTACCCTTGCCTCCTATACTAGCACAGTCGATAAACGTAGCTAGAAAGTATAGGCCAACATAACAGCCTTGGGTAGGTGGAAACTAATTCCACATCTTCGGAAGCTTTGTGACTAGGTAGAGATATATTTATGGGTCAAGGAACGACCATTAAAGCACCAGTCCTTATGTCTGGTTAAGGTCAGGAACGAAACACCTGGGAACAGTTAGAGGGAAAGCATTTCTTCAAGAGAAAGCCACCTATACATCATCATGGTCAGATCCGCCGAAGCAATTCATGCATAAGTAAAACCATTCTTAAGAGTGTTATATGTACTGAGAATATGATTAAGGAACTAACCCCCATGAGACTGGAGGTGTCTACACTACAAATGCACCCACAAAAAGAAAAAGGCATCTGGCAAACCTGCTTATGATCATCATTTTCGAGTCTGAATCTGATTGGACCAATGTGTACTTCACAAAATTCTTCAAGGTCAACCTCAACAGCCTCAGATTTAAGGGCATTAGTTGGTAGAACAGATTGAAGCTGCACGATGTGCTTCCCTCTTGGCAAGTCCTTCACCTGAAAGAAGTTTGATAGAGGCAACGGGAAGACCGATTCAATCCTTGATGTATCGCTGGCTGACTTAATCTCAACCTGTAGATGCGGTTGCAGGTCCTTGATTCCTTTCCCTTCAACATGACCGCTCAAAATGGTCATTTCCGGTTGTTGAAATACAACAAAATCCAATCCATAGATGTCCTCATATCCAACCTAAGAAAGAAACATTGAAGGAGATCTAGAATTATTGTACTCCAGTAAATAATCAGTGTTTTCCAATAAGGTATATTCAATGCCTCATGAATATTCCTAGGTATAGCCTAATTATCCAAGACACTAGTGAATGGTCTAAACAACTTAGTCCAGGTTTTAGAGCATTCACTAGTGTCTCGGATATTAGGCTATACCTGGGAATGTTCATGAGGAATTGAATATACCTCATTGGAAAACAGCTGTGTGTGAGGAGATCGTAGCTTTAATCAAGAATAAAACATAGGAACTTATAACCATTCCTAAAGACATCAAACCAGTAGGCTATAAGTGGGTATTTTATATTAAAGTGCAATTGACTGGTAAAGTTTCTCTCTTTCTGATGGTAATTGGTCTACTGTCAATTGCAGACTCTGTGATTCTATATTAATTTGTTTCTAAGGTTGTTTAGATGCTTGATTGAATACTATCACTCTGTGAGGATCTCCTGGCATATACTCATATTATAAGTAGGTTTCTTTTTATCTGGTTGTCACTAATTCCAAGTTTTCTGAACCATTTTCCTTTATGATCTCTCTAGTTTCTTGTGGCTGAACACTATTTCCTGGAGCTAGTGACTTTATTATATCAATTATACTGTAGAAACTAATCTGTTCATGCTGACTATTCTTTGTAAAAGATTCTTAGGATAATAGGCATGTTCTTCATCCAATGCAACATCTAGAGTTACAAACATCTTTCTAGTAATAGGACAATAACATTTACTGTGAACTTGAATATCTTAGAAAAATACATTTGATTGACCTCTAATCAAGTTTACTCCTCAGAGGCTGGATATGAATGTACACAATGCAACCAAATTGTCTAAAGGGTAGAACGGAGAGTAAATTAGTATTAGCATAACACTCTATCAAGACTTGTTTATAGGTTCTGTATGACAGAACTCTGGATGGTATCCTGTTGATTAAATAAGTATCAGGAAGTATTGTTTCTGCACAATAGGACTTTGAGACATTCATTGAGAACATAATTGTTCAAGTTATTTCTAGCAAATGCCTATTTCCCCTCTTAGCTATTCTATTTTGTTGAAGGGTATAGGTGTAGGAGATTTGGTGATATATGTCATTCTCAGTCTTATGTTTCATAAAGTATACCAAAATGATTCTAGTGTGATCATCAACAAACATTATAAACCATCTAACACTATTGATATTAGATATCCTAGATTATCCTCAAATATCAGAGGTACCAGGTTGAACGACTGTGTTAATTTATGTTTCTTAGCAGGGCAGACAGGTTTAGTATGTTTGACTAACTGAAACACCTCACAAATGACATCATTAGGATCATGTTTCATAAATAAGTTTAGCATAAGTCGTTTCAAATACAGAGCATTTGAATACTCTAACTTTTTATGCCATAGTAGTACAAGAAATTAGATTGCTAATTGGACCTATACTAGCACAAGAATAAAAGTTGGATAGGCTATCTTCTTTTCCAGATAGAGTTTGTTCCTTAACTTACAAAATAAAGAGCCCATTTCAGTTCCTAGTATTACAAATCATCTCTTCCATAGTTCTCCCCTAAAAATAACACTCAGAAGGTGAGAACATGCAAAACAACTGTTATCCTTTGTTATTTTCTCTACTAATATCAAGTAGAAACTGATGCAAGGTACATATAAGACATTATGCAACTGTAATTTATTACTTAGCTTTACTAATCTCTTTCCAACTCCTCGCTGATTCAACCCATTAGCATTCTTAACTGATTTAGGATAAGAAAAGGTTCATAATATAGCAGAAGATATTTGTGGTGTGTCATATGATAGAGGCTCCTAAATCAATAATCATCGAGTTAGTCTTACTCTTTTGTTTGTTACATGTACTTGCCATTGATGATTGGATAAGTGTTGAACGATTTGTATTATGTTGACTCAGTAGTTAAAGTAAGGCCTCAATATGGCTTTGTGGTGGTAGTGTTGAATTCCCAAATGTTTATCCAATATTGCCATTGCTATGCTGACAACATGTGGTGGCCTATCATTTCTGCAGGAGTTATTGAAGGACCTTTGAGGCCTTTATATTTCTTACAGTATCTATAGAATGGGCTATCATTTTGATTAGTAGCTGCTTCTTTCTGGTTACAAATGCAGACACTTGAGGGACAGAAACTTGAGGGATAAGTGTACTATACTGTGGTCCAGTATGTTCAGTTTGAATTTTTTCTGTTAAGAAGGCGGAACCCTTAGTAGTCAGAGTAGGAAGTGATCTCATCATAAGTTTTATTATATGCTCTTCTCTTGTCTAATCTATGAAAAAGTAGTATTCAAACTTGGTAAATGTTTACTGCCTAAGATTCTTCTTCTTATAGCATCAAAGTATTTATAAAGTCCAGTGATAAACCTGAACACCTTCTTGGTTTCAATAATTTGTTTGGATAAATGGTCATCAACTTGACAAGCCTATGAATGAGCTTCAAATATGTCAATTTGCTGCCATACTTTGGTTAAATGATAGGAATATTTACTAACATGTGAGTCTCTCTGTTTAATATCTTGAAGCTAAGCTTCAAGTTTATACATTTCAGAGATGTCATCTTCTTTTGGAGTACATCTCTTTCGCTGTTGACCATATCTTAGCAGCAGTGTAGTAAAGAATAAAGTTATCACTTATTTCAAAAGTTTTTGAGCTTATTAACTAGGACATGATCGTTGAATTCTTAGTTTTCAAGTTTTGAATTTTAGTTTTGTTGAGGCAAGGAATACCTTTCTATAGAGATCATCTTCCTTCCTTTTCCAGTTATAAACATCTTAATTGCCCAGCTCCATGACAAGTAGTTGTTTCTATAACTTGTGATTTGTAATTATGATTGGAGTCCCATTAAACGAGGTATAATCGGCATTAAATCCTGCCGCTGAAGTCTCAAGAGTGGAAGTAGCCTCAGCCTCAACAACTTCAGGAGTTGAAGTCGTTTAGAATATGTTTAGCAGAACAGGATGGAGTAGAATAAAGTACAAAACTCTGAGACCACAAAGAAACTTTAAGATTTTATTAATCATCAAGATACTTTAAAGATACAAGTGTTTCCTCTTATATAGAGACTGTTACAAAGCCTCTAACGGCCAGAATTTGTCTAACGGCTAGTTAGAGAGGGACCACAACGTGTATAATTTGCAATTTGACAGATTTGTTTATTCATCATTAACCACTGAAATAGTGGTGTATTCTAGTGTATTTATCCCTTAGACTTGTATGTACATGAGTGTAAACTATGTGTATGTTGGTGTGTGTGTATAAACAATATATCTCTATGCGTGTGTGTATATATAGTATAATTTACCGTGTATTGAATTTACCGTGTTTTTCTACAAACGAGAATGGTGGCGGATAGCTAGATAACCTATTTATGTGAGATAACATCCATAAATTAAAAAATAAAAATAAAAAGGCCCTTCGGCTTGGCTAGTCTCACCAGCCAAGGAAGTTTTCCACTTGGTTAGTAGCCTACAGCTAGCTCCTACAGCTAGCTGACTTCCTAGTTCACCTCCATGGCACCAAGTTCACTACTTTAAAATAAATCAGCTGTCCCTTGCTAGTCATACAGCTTCCCTCTGCTATCATAAGCTGCCATTAAGTAGCACTTAGAAATGCAGACGCAGAAGATGCTAGATGTTGGCTCAAAGGTAAGGATCCCCAGTAGAAAAGAGGCAGATCAAGAAATTCAACAGCCTAATTAACCTTCCCTAAAGAATGTACACTGAATCTGAGAAAGGGCCAAACCATGGGACAATTCATGCGTGACTCAAGGATTTTGTCGGATTTACATTTTCGTCCAAACCTGAAGGGGGTAAAATGTGTATTTTTCGAACATGGATGTAGCGAAGGATAAATATACCAACCATGATAACGGTAAAGATATTTCTGTGGAAATTGTGATCACAAGACCAAATAAACGCCCCTTGCAACTGGAGATATAGTCAAGCCCCAAATGGGGCGCAAAGGAGCAACCAGCTGATTCAAAACCTTAAGAACAAGGTGTGAAGAGGAGTGAGCAAATATTGGAACAAAGACGTGCAAAATGAAGGAACCTCCAAACAGCTGATTGATTCAAATCGAGTCTAGTGCTAAAAGGTTATGTTATACATATACACATACATATATGCATACACACACACACACTAACATGCATACATACATATGGCTTAATTTATGGTACACTGAGGGAGGGGAAGGAGGACGAAACAAGAAACTCACAAACCTTAATAGTTAGCGAATCTGGGGATGCACGTTCAATTTGGTTGTTTGCATAGTCATCCTTCTTTGCTACCCTAACTGTATAAGTAGTATCAGGAACAAGTCCCCTTAACCGAAACCTTCCAGACGAATCTGCAACTGCCTTCTCATAAAAGCCCTTTGAATCAGCTCGGGCTTCTATTGGAACACCTTCTTTTGGTAGACCTGATAAGAAGGTGAGAGTACCCATGGCACTGGAAAGACATCATACCAGAAAAGGTTATTAAGAAAACTTACTACGGGATGCAACAGATGAGTGTTGAAACAAGAAAACCTGAACTAACACTGTTCCAGCAAATGGATTCAGCAAAAAGATCCCACACGCAAAAAGAGTATTCAGAAAGACAAGGTTCCTTTGCGCTAAAAAAGGCATGCCAACAAAGCAGACACTTGAATAAGGAAAGAAATTGGAATAAAGAGCAAAAAGAGAATGTTGTACCCACTTGATGCTTACAAACATGCTGTAGAAGTCTGGATAAGTTTGCCACATGAAGCAATTACTCTTCGTGAAGGCACAACAATAACGTATATTATTCTTCTTCCATATGCAAATGTTCCGTTTTTTACATGAGTTCATGGCAGGAAACGAAGACTATATTTAAAGAGCAGGAACAATAATTATTTAATAATAGTAACAATAATAATAAGCATGTACTATTTATTTATATTCTTATTATTATAAAATTGCCTAAACCCAAGTTTGATATTTATTAACCGAATCGGAATAATTGATCAAAATCCAACAAGAGAAGGTCAAACATAAAACAGATAAGCAGAGACTAACAGATGTACCTGTAAGCAACCCGAGTGGCATAAAAGACGGCTTCCTTAGAGTCTCCAGGGCCAAGTTCAATTGCAATTGCTGGAGGCGAGAAAGCATATTCCTACAAAACAAAACCCCTGTAAGACTAGTGCAAGAACCATTTGGCCAGTCATGATATTCCCAGCATGTAGATGTAATTGGATGATATTCACACCTCAAGGAGATATTGAGAACAACACACGATACTAGTTGGAGAACTATGAAACATGCTTCGGAACTACACCTTTCTATCATGACTTTAGACTCATGTTAATGTGCTAGAAGATTAAAAGAATGTCAAAAGTTTCTTCTGATTCAAGCTTAATCAGATTCAGGGTATTAGCCCAAACCTTAAACAAGCAAAACAAAAATAGTGAAAATAACATGCTAAGAAAATAATACCTTTAGCAGAGGTCTTAAATAGAAATTTCCAGGAAATAAGTTATCAAATAGAAAAGTTCCACCAGCACCAGTCACAGAGTTGTTTCGGTAACCATCTTCACCACTTAACGACAAGAGAGCCGAGGGAAATGGTTCCTTTGTAACATCTTTGGAGAGGATACGTACAGAAATATAACTAAGCTTCTGACAAGAAAAGGAGTGAGGACCAACTTGCTTCACATGATACCCATCCTACAAAGAAGTGATTACAATATCAGGAAACATACCAACAAGAAGCGAAAGCTAATCTGAACCATTTCACGCAAAATCAACTATCTGTAGCAACAGGCAAGCTAAAGCTCTCATATAATCTGAAAAGTGGGAAAGAATCCAAATACGCTTAATGGATTGGTCTGCAAAAGAAACTCATTTCAGTTGTTTAGCAGATACCTTTTTCCAAGAAAAAATATCTAAAAATTTAAAAATGAAGTTGCACACAGAAAATGGTAGTTGCAATTAATCCATTCAATGACCTAACATTTGTTGAACAAGATTAAAAAAAAAGCTTTTGGTAAAGACTACCAAAGCTACCAAACCAGAAAACCAAAAAAAAAAAAAAAATCTACATGAGAGTAAAACTGCACAAGTTAAACCTCGAGAAATCATGGACAATACAGCACCTATTTAGCACCTGGAAAGGGATTAAAAGGAATGTAATCAATTGAAGTATCAGTGCAAACTTTTGTCATGATAAAAACATTTGTGCAAGGGAATAGTGGTGGGGAATAGGCAGACAGGGCTAGGTTTGAGATTCTACCTACTTTTACATTCGTAGCATTTGCTATATCCCAGTTTTGTGTTTTTTTGTTTTTTTAAGTAAATTTTCATGTAGAGCCAACTGGTAAATTTACAAAAGATGTTGCATATAATTTAACAACTATCAGCAAGCTTGGACAACTATAGGTTGCTTACAACATTTTCCTCACATCTAATGCAACCTTTACAAAAGGCTGCCTGACAAAGGCAGTATCGTCCAAACATAGTCCCAATTTAACAGAAAACAAACTATACAAAATGCTAACCTGAACAAATTAATTACCCCAGGGATAACAAAAAAAAGAGCTTGTGCAAAATAAAGGTGGCTAATAACTAGGGGTGTTAACGAACCGAACCGAACCGAATACTAAGTTTTCGAACTCGAATTCGTTTAGCTAAACGAATAGTTCGGCTCGGTTCGTTTAGCTAAACGAACTTTAAAATTGGTTCGAGTTCGGCTCGATAACCTTATAACTATTTAAACGAGCCGAACTGTTCGCGAACAGTTCGGCTCGTTTAACTAAACAAACTCGAATATCTATTCGAATTCGGCTCGTTAACAAATAATTAACGAACGAATACGAACCGAACACGAACCGAACTCGAATAGTTCGCGAACGGCTCGGTTTGTTTAACGCCCCTACTAATAACAGTTGAACCAAACGTAAGACTAAAGTAACAGCAAAAAAGGCAAAATGAGCCACATCTTTGTGGAATTTTGATCTCCAAGAAGGGTTGGTGTTGAGCCACAGTAAGGTATGATGCCAATCACAGCTCCAGCTTAGATACATTAATTGTTTCATACTCCACACCGTGCCTGAATAGGGGTAGTTAAGGAAAAGGTGTTTGTGATCTTTTTTTTGTAAGTAAATAAATTTCACTAAAAGGCCATAATGGCAAATTTATGAAAGATGTCACTTAAAGATAACATGATGCATGGCTACTACTAAATATAGGTGGCTTACAATGTACTGTCCAAACTAACGCCAACCTTGACAAAACACGCCCTAGAAGGCGACATGAGCCAAGCATGTACAAAATACAATAAGGCAGATATTTAGTCTATGACTACCCCTTCCTCCTTATATTAACCATTAAAATATACTCAGTACAAGTGAGGTAAGAGAGGTAAAGATGGCCCCAAAAAGACCAGACATTGAGGACATTCCAGCAAGCCAGCATCAGAGACACTATGATGAGAAAACCGACATAAGAATACCCAAATTTATAGCCAGTTCCCAGTTTCCTTTTGTCTTTCTTATCCCTTGCCATGATGCTGCAAAAAGTCAAATGTTTTGCATCCCATCATTAGTATTGTGTTGTGTGATTTTCTGAGTTCCTTCGTGTAATCTCTGATTCCTTTCTCTTCAAATTGAATAGACCGAAGCTGAGAAGGCAAAGTACACCAGGTCCTGCTGGAATATGGAGAGCCAGAAGTTTACAAGTAGCAAAAATTGGATGTTATTCCAATAGTATGGTTGGTTTTTACACTGCAACTGCGTCAAGACAGGTCTCCAGACGGCCTTACAGAAGCTACATTAGGAAAAAAATATGTTTCAGGATCTCGACGGACCTGCCACAAAACAAACACAAATCAGTCATAAAAACCCCATTGGAAAATCTTGTCTAATGTAGGAAGCCTCTTTCAATATGCAATGCATAAAATGATTGCATATCCAAGAAGACGATGCCTACACCAAACCACATTGGCCCAAGAAACCTTTTGACGGTTAAGGGTTGCAATTTCTATGGCATTGGACTGAGAACTTTTGATTTGGTGTCCATTTCCAGTAATCTTCACCTTGCGTAATCTGGATGGATATACAAACATTATAAAAGGATACAACTCGGTTATCTTAACCCCTACCATATGGTAAGCTCCACTTATTTCCACTTAATACCTCTCCTACCCTGATCTCCTTTTTTATAGTAAGCTTCTGTGCTAAATTTGGACATTTTTCCTGCAAAGGACTCATGGATGCATTGGCTCAAACCAGAAAGATGTGGACGACCCATTACCTATAATTTTCTTAATGTGTTAAGAATATTGGTCTCTGATTCATAGTAGCATCTTCCACATACATGAGTCTAATTGCTTAGCCTTGACCTCCATAGGGATTTGCCTTGTAGTATAATCGAATGCATCCATTTTACCCACAAGCTTCTCTTTTCGCACTGATATTCCAAACTAGTTTCACAAGGTACGCATTGTTCACCCTAACCAGATCAGGACTGTCAAGACCGCCTACCTCCTTTGGTTTACAAACAGAGTACCATTTTATCTTTGCCTTTTTAGTTCCACCTCATAGGAAACACCTTCCTGCCTTCTCAATTCTCTAATTGCTTTCCTAAGGATGAAACATGATGTTGACCAATACCTTACGATAGCTATTAAGAATGAGTTAATGAGTTGTAACCTGCCCTCATAGGATAATTTTGAAGACCAGGTAGAAATCCTATCACTGATCTTTTCCAGCAGATATCTACAATTTAAGTAGTATAGCTTTCAATTTAGTAGAGGTAATCCTAGGTATTTGACAGGTAGGGAGCCTAAGGGCATTCCCAGATTTCTACTATAGCTTGTTTCCTAGTATTTTTTTATGCCTAAAACAAAGACCTCGCTTTTCTAAAGGTTGGTTTTTAAGCCAGAAGAGTTACTAAATGTTTCCAATGCAGCTTAATGGTCTTAATAGACAATAGACAAGATAAATAGGTCATCCACAAAGGCTACAGAGCAAAGTTTCAATTTTTCACCTCTGGGGTGTCACTTGAATGAAGAATCTTCAATTTTCGTTTTCAAGAGCTGTGTAAATCCCTCTATAACTAATATAAACAAACAGGGCAGGGAGGATCCCCTTGTCTAAGCCTCCTGGAGATTTTAAATTGCTCAGTCAAGGACCCTTTTAGACTAACAGAGAATGAAGCCGTAGATACGCATTAATGAACCCATTCCTAAAGTTTACTGGGAAATTCATCTGGCTTAAAATAATCATCAAATAGTCCCACTTTACAGAGTCAAAAGCCATCATAATATCTATCTTGATTGCACAACTACTAGGTCCCCCAAGATTTTTGTAGTTTTTAACAAGGTCATCCATTAATAGTAGATTGTCCTGGATTGTTCTACCTTATTGAAAGCAGACTGGTTAACATCAACAAGAGAGGATAGGAGAGGCTTGATTCTATTTGCTAGAATCTTTGAGATCACTTTGTAAGTTGCATTACAACAAGAAATAAACCTGAAGTCTTTCATTCTTACTGGGGCATCGACCAATTCATTTAACATATAAATGCACCGCTCAAATGCGAGTAACTAAATCAAAGGCATAAAATTAGAGAAAAATCAAAAGATTTAGGATCGATAAAAATCATATAGAAATCACCTGAAGTCTTCGGTTGGTTCTGTTTGCTAGAATCTGAGATCACTTTGTAAGTTACATTACAACAAGAAATAGGCCTCAAGTCTTTCATTCTTTGGGACATCGACTAATTCATTTAATACATAAATGCACCTCTCAAAAGCCAGTAACTAAATCAAAGGCAAAAAATTAGAGAAAAATCAGAAGATTTAGGATCGATAAAAATCATACCTGAAGTCTTAGGATCTTGTTCCTTGCACTGTGGGCTTTCACAGTTTTGTGCAAAAACTGGTATTAACATCCCCTTCCTTCATCCATTTGATTGTAACTTTCTCCTTGAAGAAAGATTTTTCAAAAGATAATAGTCTAGTGTAGTCCTCAAGAGCATCGTTTTATACTTGAGAGGTTATGGAATTTTGGGATTCTGTCATATTTTGGAATTCGTTTGCCTCAAGTACTTGTCTTATTCTAGATTATTTCAGAAATTTTACCATAATATTTCTTATTTAGGGCTTTACAAAGGTCCTTCACTCTCTTCAATTTTTTGGTCAGTTTGACTTGAGGATTTCCTTGAATTTGCACTGTCCAACTAGTCACTAGTATTTCCTTGAAATTTGGGTTTTTCATCCAACCTTTCATGAATTTGAAATGCTTGGGACCTAAGTTTTTCCCTAACCTAATAGAGAGGATACCAAATGAATGATCAGATAGAGACGGCGCTTCATAATCTAGTTAGTAGTTAGGAAATCTATTATTCCTTTTTGTAAGTAGGGAATCTGTTATTCCACTTTTCATTACAGAACATATGATCAATTCTGGTGTATATTTTATTGGAATATATCCTTTTATTTGACCAACTCAAACCTTCCAGATGGGACATAGAGATTCCTGGGTCCATTCCTTGAAATCCCTCATAGCATTTTTATCAACTCACATATTTTTCTTCTTACCTCCACTATCTAAGATTATATTAAAATCACCCATTATTGACCTGGGGTAATGACCATAAAAGTTGTTTTGATATCTTAGATTCTGCTAGAGTTCTCTCCTTCGACATCTTTCATTATAGCCATAAACCACAGAATAAAGACATCTTGGTTACGGCCGTTTGTTGTGATCCTATAGGCAATACTCTGTTCCTTAGTGTGTAATACCAGACCACTGTATTCCTTAGGGTTACAACCAATTCAAATTCTTCCTACAGTGTTTGGGAGTGCGCTATGAATGACCTCCCATCTGCTAAATACCTTGCTACCGAATTCCTTAAATTTTTGCAGTCTAACCTTTACTTCCACAACACCTATTATTCCGATATTTTTCTCTGTAATATATTTTTTACTTCTCTCTGGCTTAAAAAGGAGTTTAGCTCCTTAATGTTCCAATAGGCTAGTCTATTCATCTTTCAGACTTCGCACCTCTAGGTCTTCCCCTAACTTTGCTCATGTTACATTGTTTGACTTGGGATATCAAATTGCTCTCATCATTCATCCTTTGTGAGTCCTGTTCAATAAGTGGGATATTATTATCTTCTTGGGGGTAATTTTCCTCCCTGCAATAACTAGGCAATTTCCTACAATTCTGCTGCTCACTCATTTCCTTATCATCCTTTGAATTTGAGGAGGAATACCATACCACTTTAAATTTGGCATTTGGGTTTCTGTTTCTACCAATACTGGAGAGGGGATCTTGTCCCTCTTCATGACTAGGTTGGGAGGAATCCAAAAGGTCTTCATCAGAGGCTGAAGATAAATAGGAATTTCTTGACTGCTTTAGGAAGTTTTGGACCTTAATTACGTTATCCCCCATCTTTAGGGACATATAGTACTGTTTTCCTCTCTATCATCGTTCACCTTTACCAATGGACTAAACTTGCTAGGACTAATTATGGAGCTTGGGGAGGTTTCACCCCTTTCAGGACTAGGTTGGTCAGCAGCTAAGGGAGGGATCCAAGAGTTTTGTCCAAAGGTAGAGAAGTGACCTCTACTGGGTTCTACTAGCTTAGTTTGTCCCTAATCAGATAGCTTGGGTTTTCTTTTTGGTAGTATTTTGGCATGGACCTTGTGCGAGGGGATTAAGGCTCCTTGTCTAGTATGCCTTGGTTTAGTGGCTGCGTTATGACCGATGATTTTCGATTAACTTACCTGCTTATTATGGTTAGGTTTCTCTATTCCTCCCCATCTTCTAGATTTAAGTTGGGTACCAGTGTATGGGTCAGTTTTCCTCACACTGTCTATGAGCAACTGTTCTGCACTTAATACATCGGGTAGGTAGCCATTCATACACTACCTCCTGTACACATTCTTGACCATCTTCGTCTATGAAGGTGACAGAGTTTGGTGGAGTACTACCAGCTTTCAGACATGCATTAGATTGACCAATACCAAATCAAAGAGATTGTCTAATGTATTCATTCTCTTCCAACATGCAATCCAAACAAAAATTACATAGCATGGGAGAAAATGTACACCAGACAATTTTGCTCTATTCCACATATTGTAAAAGAGTTTGAAGTGCAAAAGTAGCACTTTTAACCGAAAATGAGGGATTCACAATACCAAGTGTATACTCCCTGTTTGAGTTGCATTGCATTGCAGACTTGATTGAATAAACCCACATGACAGTCTCAACCTCTTGCATATGGTAGCCGCTATGAAACTCTAAGCAAGACATTTCAGACCTTCGCATCAATGCTAATAGGCAGTTTGCTCATATGTTCTGGATGGTTAATGCTAAAGATGCCCCAAGGGTTCCACGGGTCAAAATAGAAGGAGATATTTTCCCCGTTCCCTAGTTCCTTCCCTATACAGTGTGTAAATTTATCTCTTAACCCCAGGAATTTCTTCCAAAGCCAAGAATCTGATGTCTTAGGTTTGGCTTCCCACAGTGTCTTTCTCTTTAACGTCACAGTATGGACCCAATTGACCAAGAGTCTCTCCTTATGCTCGCATACATTACAAAGACTTCTCATGATATAAGCGTCATTCACTAAGCAGATCATACACACATAGGCTATCTCTCTCCCTAGGTTGACAGATAGTAGACCATTTCACCTTTGCTTTCCTAGTACTACCACAGAGAAAGGATTTTAATATTTTCTCAACTTCTCTGATCAGTTTCCTAAGGAGAAAGTATGATGCAGTCCAGTATCTACGTACTGCTATTAAGACAGAATTGATCACCTGAAGTTTACCTCCACAAGACAAGTTCTTAGTAGTCCAGTTTTGGACTTTACTAGTGATCCTCACCATAAGTGGGCTGCAATCATGATAAGAGAGTTTCCAGAAACAAGGGGTATGCCCAAGGTATCGAATATGGAGCGAACCTAATGGCATACCCAGTATGTCCCTAAGGACTTCTTTTCCTGAGTATTTATACTTGAAGTGTAGATTTCACACTTTTGCTTATTTGGTTTGAGGAAAGAAAGATATTGGAATTCCTCAAGGGTACTTTTGATCACTTGAATGGATTGGGGCCAACCTTTAATAGGATGAAAAGGTCATCTTCAAATGCTAAAGAAGAAAGGTCAATGTGTTCACACCTAAGGTGAAAACTGAAGTTCTGATTGGATGTTTTCTGCTTTAGTAGTTGGGTAAAGCATTTCATAACAAGAATGAATAGACTCGAGGAAAGAGGATCACTTTATCTAAGGCCTCTTGAGGCACTAAACATACCATTATTGCTCCATTTATATTTATGGAGAAAGAAGCAATATTAATGCATAGTTTTAGCCAGTTTAGGCATCTATCTGGAAAATTCATGTTTCTAATTATCATCACCAAGTATGCCCGATTAACAGTCTCAAAAGCTTTCATAATATCCACCTTGACAGCATAACACTTTGGACCCTCAGATCTCTTGTAATTTTTGACTATTTCGTGCATAAATGGGACATTGTTTTGGATGGTCCACTTTACAAAGACGAATTGGTTTTCATCTACAAGGTGGGGAATCAAACGCTTAAATCTAGTGATTAGAATATGGGAATGACCTTGTAAATCACATTACAAAATAAGATATGTCTAAACTGCCTAATGTTGATTGGATTGTCGGACTTTGGTATCAAGAATATGGTTGTGGCATTAATAGGGTAATAGAAGTATTCATTGTTAAAAAAGTATTCAGTAGCCCGGGTGAAATCTTCACCTATAATCAACCAGTTTTCTTTAAAGAAAATGGTAGAGAATCCATTAGGGCTCGGAACATTTTAAGAGTTTAAGAAGAAAAGTGCATCCTTAATGTTAGCAGTGGCCATTGGAAAGGTCAGGGTATCACTTTGTGACTGCAAAAGTGTTTTATCCACCCCGTCTTGCTGTGGAACAAAGTGGGGTGAGGGATTAGTGAAAAAATTCCTGAAGGAATCTATAGCCAACTGCTGAACCTGATTATAATCTTCTACCATGATATCATCATCATTCTAAAGCCTTAATATTTGCTTCTCGCATTATGCACTTTGACTGTTCGATGAGAAATTTGGTATTTCGATCGCCCTCTTTCGTCCACTTAATTCTTGATTTTTTTAAAAAAGAGCGACTCGTCAAAGGCTAGGATATTAGTATAGTTTTACCTAGCACTATTTACATCAGCCTGCAATATGGGATCAAATCTATGCAGGTACATATATTACCGGGGGTCTCAATGGAAACACTCTCTATCCCTTAGGATGGAGGTATTGTTTGCCTGCCTCTCACCCTCCATAGACCCTAGCGATAGCTTTTGCTGTCGTTGGGATATACTGGTACAATTATTGTTGTTGTAGTTGCAGTATGGGATTAAAAAGGTCATTCATTAACTTAGTTTGGGCTTCCGCTAACTTGCCTCTAACAGTTTAAACTACGAACATAATGTTTTTATAATTTTCTTTGTTTAGTTATCTGAGAGGGTCTTTAAGTCTTTTAAGCTTCTTAGCTAGCCTAGCCAAAGGATTAACACTAACATATTCTCCCGCTGTCTTTTAGGATGGACTTAAAGCTTGGATGTTCGAGCCAATCCTTTATAAACGTAAAAAGGTTTAGGACCAAATTTTAGATTCTTATGGATGGTAAGGACTCCCGGTGAATGATATGAGCATATTGGAGTTTTGTAATCTAATTGGAAGTGAGAGTTTTGGACCTTCCCATATTCATTACATAACATATGATCAATCTTAGTGTACATGCTTTGATCGCCATCCCTATTGTTTGACCAAATGTACTTAAACCCTCTAGATAGGAGGATAACCATGTCTATTTCTCTTATCCAATCAGTCTAACTCCTCTACAACATTCCCATCAATTCTTTTCCTGCCTGTTTTTCAATGGCAGTCCACTACTATATTGAAGTCCCCCATAATGAGCTAAAGTTGCTTTTCATCTAACTGAAATTGATACATGAGTTCTGTCCAAAAGTATCTCGTATTACTTCTCTCATTAAATCCATAGACTACTGTTGTGATACATGTTTCATCATGAGTGCCTGTTTGCCTGATTCTTCAAGTGATGGGCCGGTCATTACTATTTACTAGTTTACCCTCAAAGAGGGTTGGATTCCTTGTTACCCAGATTCTGGAAACTGAGCTAGGTAAGACGTTATACACAACCTCTCAATTCCTGAATACTTTTCTAGAGATAATGTCATGTTTCTTTGTCTGTGCTTGACTTCTACAAGGCCTATCAATCTTATATTCCTTCTGCCTAAGAGAGGAGTTGATACCCCTTACGTTCCAAAATGCATGCTTAATCATCTATTAACATTAGACCCTCTAGGTCTCCTCTTCTACCCCCAACTATTCTGCGTTACTTGTGAGGCACTAGAGTCACTTTTGTTAGACTGCACCTCAGTTTCTATGGTTGGTCCCTAGTTAACTCCTTATCAGAGTATGTCAGGATACCGTTGTTTTTAGTATCACTTTTTTGTGCACTGCAGCTTTTGCATATATCTATCCCTCTTTCTCGGGCTCTGAGGGTTTTTCTCTGTATGAGTTGTCCTAATAGAGCATAGATGTCCAGGGATTCATCATCCGAGTGTGCAAACCCTATTACGCCAGTGGCTTAAACCGATTCTTTTTTTAACAGAAACCTTACCTTTAACCTTACCCTTAATGGATCAGGTTCTACTATCTGTTCTGATGGGTTATCTAGGGAGCCCAATACTGATCGTCCTCCATCTCAGACTCAGAGGCAGACCCATCTTTTTCAGAAGAGGAAGAAGATGAGGGACACTAAGCCACCGCCTTCTTAAGAATATTCTCTTCTTGTCTTATATCCTTCTGACTCTGGTTGGATGATTCATCAATTGTGTCAGTATCCAAATCTGGAAATACATCAAATTTATTGGCATTAGATATATGTTCCTTACATGAGGCAACAAAATTTAGCTTTACTTCCCCTGAGTGCCCTTGCTGGTAGCATTGATTTTAGAGATGAGTGTCTTGATGGGCTGACAACTGCATTGCTATGATCCTTTCTTCTCGGAATTGCATCCTGGGAGATACTAACATCATCTTCATTCCAATTAGTACTTGGGTTGAAGTTACCTTTGCTTATGCCTGCCCCCCCCCCCCCAAAAAAAAAAAAAACTTAGCTTCAACAATCTGTTGTTTATCCTTAGCTTCGTTCGGTGCAGGCGTTCAGGAATTGAGTTGCTAATTTTAGTATACAGTGCTCTTTTGACATGAAAGTCTTCATGACCCTTTCGCATGTTTTGAGGATTTCTCTTTACCAATTCCTGGTTATGCAATCCTTCGTTGGATAAAGTTTTTCATTTTGAACTCTGGCATCACAATTATGGCCGAATGCCTTACACTTCAAGCATAAGGCAAAAATCTAATCATATATAACTTTTTGGTGCAGTGAATTCTATATTCATCCGTATAGTTTATGCATGTCGGTGGAGCTTCATCCACCTATATTTCGACACAGATCCTCGCATATGCTACACTTGCTTGGGTAATAGTTAGCATGTCTATAAACATGGACTTCCCAATAAGAGTACATAGTCCTCCAAGGACGTGCGCATTGAAATAGTTTGGCCTAAATTTTGGGAATTGCACCCAGACAATAGCATCATTCAATTTCAATCTCTGGATAGATTTGTCTGAGTCTCAGGACTATAAGAAAAGTACTTTGTTACCAAAGGGCATCGGGGAAAGTCCAATATACCTTCTTTAGATTCTTCATATTGAAATATGAAGATGAACAAGTCTTCTTCAACTTGTTGCACTTCCAGTAACCCTTTGGAATTCCATCTTTGTTCCACGAAACTTTTCATATTAGGGTATGAGGCGTTGTTGTCCACTACCTAACTAACCATTGATATTTTCCATTTTAGCTTATCTTCAGCTATTTCAGCGGGATTGATAAGAAAGGACTTCTTGATTTTGTCAGCAAAGTGATGGCAGAAATCCAGCTTCAGCAGGATTGATAGTAGAGATGTATGTGGATTATTGTGTTCTCCGATCGCTTTTCCGGTGGCCAGATGGTCAAAAGGCCGAAGAGTAAGGTGAATATAAGATTTCAGCCAGATACTAGTGGTCTAATATAGATTTGAAGAGAATTTGGAAGGGAAAAGGGCGAAGCAAAGAGAAGATGCCTGAAGAAAAAAGAGAACGGTGGAGAGAGAAGAAGAAATGTAGGGATATATCAATTATTGGCCAAAAAAGACCGTTAACGATGGGGTAGGTAAGTTTTTGTGGCAGAAAGTAGGTGAGAGAGGGAGTGGTAAGAGAAAAAAAAATAGGAGATTGGGATTGTCCGAAAATTTTAGAAAGAGGCGAGAGTAAAAAATTTTTAGAGAGAGGAAGCCCTCACTGTTTGATGTAGAGCTTCGGTTGTTTCTATATTCCAGTTTAAAGGAAAAGAAAAAAAACACTTGAAAAATTTACCGAACACGACCTATTAAATACATGGGAATTCCTCTGCCTCAAGACTGAGACTAAGACAAGGTAACTATTCTTTTTTTTTTTTTTGGGGGGGGGGGGGGGGGGGGGAGAACTGGGCAACCAAGAAGCTCTCATGTGGTGGCATAAATCGGTCTTCTAATTACAAGACCAACTATACTTCCCTACCCTGCAAACAACAACAACAATCATATCCAGTGTATCCTAACGACAGTAAAACCTATCGTTAGGGTCTGGGAAGGGTGAGAGACAGACAAACAATACATCCATCCCAAGGGATAGAGACATAGCTTGACGGATTATCATGGGTCATAGGAAAACAACATTTGTGTGTAACACATGGGTATGGTTGCCTACATCCGACACCCCATACCCCGCCATAGACGGGAGCCTCTAAGGCAATGGGATAACGTTGTTATACTTCCCTACCCTGAAAAGTCCTAGAAGTATCTGGACAAGCAAGACAGAGTCAGCCCACGACTGCAAATTGTATGAGAAACAAATTTAAAGATACAAAATGTTCAACATAATATTATCCCCTCTTTTACAAGTAGATTAACTTCTTCCTTGTTTAAATTAAAGTTCCTCACAATAAATTGACCCCAAGAATCCACCCATTGACTTACACAAAGCAAGATACATGTCATACAGAAACAACAGTAAGGAAAGGTAAAAAAGGTTGACGACTTGTATTTATATGAAATGAAATCCTCAAATTACACAAAAATATGAATAATAATCAAAATATAATAATGATGGTTGACAACCAGAACAACTGTAAAAAAACAAAATGAAGCTTCTCTCTTCCACAAAATTCAATATCCTCAGGACCTGTATTTCTCTGCTCACTAACTGATTCAAAATAATAACCTCATTAAAGCAAGAAACTTTCAGGCGTCACATGAATAAGGCAACCAGGAGAATTTGACTCAACAACCAGTCCAAAAAGAACATTGCTATTTCATTTTAATATGCTGGGCACCATAATGTAGAGTTAAATTTAAACCTTTGAAGCCTCGATTCTGTAATTTACATCATCATACAATGGCCCAGCAAAAAAATCACCATCAGTGTGAGTGGCGGTTTCAAGTGCAAGGTCATTCTTCTTCAAAGGAGAACTGGAGCTATCTCCCGCTGCTATAACTCTAATGAGAACATCCGAAAGAGGAGGTGAAACTGAACCTCTGATGTACATCCCAGGGCGGCCAGTAAATAAAGGAATCTCAGGTTGGCAGCCTCCTTGTGTCACAGAGACCTGAACAAGAAGAGCACACCATTCAACATGCAGTATGACATCCATAATGAAAGAATTGCAACTTCAGTGCCCAATTTTAAGATGCGGTCTGCTCAACTTACATGGTGTTCTTTAGGATAAAACAGAATTTTCGTCTCGCCACCAGACCTGAAAGGGAAAAAGCGGTGAAAGGGCATATTTCGACACTGCAAATAAGCCCGCAGAATGAAAACTCACAAAAGCAAGAGCAGGGCATTAGAGAAAAGAAATTAATAATCTCGTATGGAAGTTTAGTAAGAAAAAATATTGAGTTGAAAGCAGAATATGTTTTTTGGTCTCTCAAGGAAGATACTTCAATAGAAGAACTTTGCTATATCGTGGGAATGAAAAAAAGAAAAAAGAAAAGGGGAACCTACCAGTGAGATACCTTGGCGTCACTTTGGTCTCACCAAAACCGACTTTTCAGGACTCTACTCCCTAATTGATAAAATCAGAAAACGGGTTCATAACTGGACTCCACCAAGGTTGCCCATGGTGGTAAACTGCAACTGATCAAATCAGTACAGCTTAGCATTCACAACATACCTGGCCACCATTGTTGAGTAGAAAGGTTCTTAAGGCTGAAAGGCTTAAGAAGTATTTTATGTGGTAATTTTCCAGAAAAAATAAAGTTAAGTGGATTAATGTTTGTCAACTAGAACAATATTTTTGAGACAAAGAGAGTATCATATTTTTGTTAATTTCTGAAAAGGAATTAGAAATGATAGATCTACCATCAAATTTGGAATCAGAGAACAGGAACAAGAGGCATGAAGTAGTTTGCCTAAAAGGAGAGGAACTACTTCCATATAGAAAGAACTTTCTTAAAAAAAAAATATCTTGCTAGTGAACAAGATATCAAGGAAATGTCTATACACAAAATCATATTTACTGATTACTTCCATATAAAAGGGGAACATTGCGTTCCAATATAAGCAGAAGTGACGTGGAATATTCAAAAAAAACAAAGTCGATTTGCTTTATAAAAAAAGATATCAGTGAACTTTACTAGGAAATTTGCCGCGAACAAGTACATGGATCTTAGCAATTTTCTGAAAAAATTGGGGATGGAGATTTTCATTTTTGGGGCAAGTAGCTTTTCGAGTTGCCAGCCAGTCATAAATTTTAAGTGTTACTTGTCGAGGAATGAAATTTTTACTTAAAAAAAAAAAAAACACACACACACACACACATTCTGCTTCCAATCGTATTCCAAGAACAATCGTATTCCAAGAACAATCGTATTCTAGATCACACGGTTATCTGTTTTCATAGGCGCATCACTCTCAATTTGCAGATCAACGAGCTGGGGAATAATTCTTGTAAAATTTTTGTAATTCAGAAAGACGAGTGCACATTTGGCAGCATCTAACTGTTTAAATGAAATTTCCAGACAACTATTACATGCAACCGTCAAAATGTCCTAAAGGAATCCAATTCCCAACCACTGTGAACCTCGTGTGAAAGTCCACAAATGAGGTGCAAGTTAAGTCCATAAATGTATAAACTACACTTATTGTCTACAAGATTAAGCTTTAGGTTAAACAATAACTTAACAGGTATATTTAAGCAACCAGCAACACATATAAAGTTCTAAAGTTGAGTTGATAAAATCTACAGGGTATAGAAGCCATTCCAATTTGCTATTTATCTCTACAGTACATCCTTTCATTAATGAGCATGTAACTGAGACAGAAAATTACCCATCACAGCATATTCATCTAAGCCGATATCCAGCAGCTTACTCCATATTCATCAAAGCCAACATACAACAATAGAAACAACGTAAAGATCGCTAGTGAGGACATCATACCGAGAATCATGAGGGATAAACACAAAACTTTCGCCAGAATTTGCCCAAATTGAATATTCATAAACAGCATCTGCAACTTGCTCACTTCTGTCATTCACAAGTCTTGCAGTAGTTGTATTCTTGAAATTCCCCTCAGCGTTCAAGATGTCTACAATTATATCTTCTGGTATCTCTGTATCACTGAATGAGTTTGATTCAACTTGAATGTGTCCTTTCAAAAGATACTTCTCCCCTTTTAAATTGATAGGCTACAACCACAAGCCAAACGACGAAAAAATTTAGACTACACAAGAATGTCGTAATAAGAGCTATCATCATATCAGCACACAAAGTGCCACAGTAAGTTGACTAAGCTTCTTACTGATGAGCTATATGTATCAACAATAAAGGATGAACTGCCAAAGAAAATACACGAATTCACAAAGTGAAGTTCATGTACTCCGGGAGGCTCCACACATATGTTTTGAGACCCTCTCTGCAGTAAACAGAAAAAACAAATCACGAGGTCCAGATGATGATAATTTTCCAGAACTGAAAAGAGTTATTGCAGCTCCTTGCCTTAATTTTTAGATCTGTACGAGCACCACCAGCTTGAACCAGGAAAGCATTTACTTCATGGCTGGAAATGACATTAACCCAGTATCCTTTCTGAACAAAAACAATCCCTTGAATATCCTCTGTACCAACATCAAGATTAATGAAACTTTGTTCCCAGCACCATTTATCTTCTCCCAATGCAGCCTCAGGGGAATTCCTGACCTGGGAAAAAACTTATTTCAGCCAGATCAAATACGACAATTTTTAGCAATTCAACGCCTGTATCAAAAGATTACTCGTTCTATTAAGTATTTAATGATTCACAAACAGAAAGAAAAATCCAGGGTCCTAAGATAACTACTTCAAACAGGGAAATGAAATAAAGCATAACCATGCACTGAATTATGCGCTTGACAATGGAAATACTGACTCCTTTATAACCCTTAACAAGAAAGTTACAATTCAAAACTTCTCTTAGTTACTTGTGCATACGCCCTATAACACAGCAACACATACTGTGGATATACATATATACATACATATGTGTGTGTATAAATGTTGGAGACAAAGGGATAAATAGATATTTGTTGAAGATATTTGTCGTATATTCGGTTAGAATATATAAGTTGGTTAAGATAGGAAAGTGTATATTTGATAACATAGGTGGTATCAGAACAAAGATAGGGTAGTTAGTATCAAATCAGAATCCCTTGATTATAGGGATTGATTTGAGGACAATTATACTATAAATATTGTAATCTTCGTTGAATGAATGAAATATCTTTTGAGTGTCTCAAAGCTACATGGTATCAAAGCACTAAATATACATTGGCATCAACAAACCTTTCGTGTGAGAACAACGCCTCCAGAATTGATGGTGAATCATCTCAACCCACCAGTCATGGAGGAGATGTTTCTCATATGTCCTTCCAACTAACCATCCATAAGTTATACGGAAAGAATTACCTAGAGTGGACACAATTCGTTAAACTCGCAACAGATGGGAGCAGATGGAATTAGGATACCTCACTGGTACCATAAAGCCCTCAGATGATGGAGACTTCAAGATAAACCATTGGAGCCATCAGTAGGCAAACCATATCACTTCCTGTCCACTACCAAGGATGTTTAGGACGCTATTAAGGACACATACTCAGATCTCGAGAACTTCTCACAGATTTATGAGTTAAAGACCAGAGTTTGGCAAGACAAGCAGAATGGGAAAAAGACGACAAAATACAACAATGAAATGGTCTCACTATGGCAAGGATTGGATCAATGCTATAGTGATGAGTGGGACTATCTTACTGATAGTGCCAAATTCTTAAAAAAGGAGGAGAGTGATAGAGTGTATCTTTTCCTAGCAGGCTTAGACAAAATTTTTGATGAAGTACGACCCCACATTCTGGGAGGAAACCTCTCGCTACACTGAGAGAAGCTTTTTCAAAAATCAGAAGAGATGAGACAAAGAGAAGAGTCATGATGAGTTGAGAAGTAAAGACTCAACCTTGGATGAAAAGGAGGAGGGTGACAAAAGGAAAAAAACCTTAGTGTGATAATTGTAAGAAACACTGGCACACCAAGGAGACCTGTTGAAAATTTCATGGCAAGCCAGCCAGCTGGAAGAGAAAGGGACCCGAGACAGTAGATCCTACTCAGCACAAGTGACTGATGAAGGCCCCAAGGGCACCCAGGAATCAAATGTCCTCAAAAAGGACCATGTTGTACATCAGTATAAAATCCTAAGTCCTCCATATTAACACAACCCAACCAAATTCCTCACGTTTCTTTGCTCAATCAGGTAAAGTCTTTGCTAGCCTTTATAAACCAATGACTAACTCATAGATTCTTGATTCCGGAGCAACAGATCACATGACAGGTTGCTATACTCTTTTCCCTACTTATTATCTATGCGCAGAGAACAAAAAGATACAGATTGCAGATGGTTCCTACTCAGTTGTTGCTGGGACAGGAACTATTTCTTTTTTTTTTTTTGCTAAATCAATGTTGTATATTGAATGAAAGATTGCAAAACTTACTAAAATAAGATACTACAAGCAATTGAAAATGAATGAATGTCATGAGACTACAAAGAGCCAATCAAAAGGAGCATTTTCTGATCACCGATAACAGCGATAGCGTGGAGTGTACATGCAGCTCTCTGCATACTTAACGAGATCTTTTGGACGCGGAAGACGTGTAGCCAGATCTAGATCATATGCCTTTGCTGCAACCTGAGCTGCAATATTTGCAGATATCATCCTAATCTTTGAGAATGGTGAAAAGATAAGTCCCTTTTCATAGTTCTCATCAGTCACTTGAGCCGCCAAAGCTTCTGAGGCTGCTAAAAGTAAATCATCATGCACCCGTATGGTACCAGAATAAAAGTCAACTATCTTTCAAAGGTGATGTATGTGCATTAACTAAACATCACAGAGCTGTGTTCCATTCAAAACAGTATATTCCATCTGAATCCTTTTATACATAGTGACGTCTGGGGACCCTCCAAAAAACCTACTCTGTATGGAAAGAGGTCGTTTGTCAGCTTTATAGATGATCACACTCGACTCACATGGGTATATCTTCTAAGGGACAAGTCTGAAGTTAAAGAAGTATTTAAAACATTTTTCAAAATGGTTCAGACTCGGTTTCAAAAAAATATAAAGATCATTAGGGCATACAATGGAAGAGAATATTACAACTCCATCCTTGAGATTTTTTTGGCTAATGGCATGGTACATCAAAGTTTGTGTCCTGATACACCACGGCGAAATGGTGTAACAGAAAGGAAAAAATCGACACTTACTAGAACTATCCATGGCCTTACTCTTTACAAACTTCGTCCCTAAATATCTGAGGGAAGAGAGGCTTTGCAAACTGCAACCTATCTGATTAACTGTATGCCTTCTAAACCACTTCAATATAAGACACCATTTCAAGCCCTTCAAACTGCTTGTCCTAGTCCATAACTGACTACAAAACTTCCCTTGAGGGTGTTTGGTTGTAGTGTCTTTGTCCATATACATGACCAACATAGAGCTAAACTCGATCCTAGGGCCAAAACATGCATATTTGTTGGGTATTGCCTCTAATAAGCGTGATTATAAATGCTTTGATGTCTTTTATATAAAAATGCCAGTATCTATTGATGTCACATTCATTGAATCCATTCCTTACTTCAAGTCTAGTCTTCAGGGAGACCACCCTAATGAAGACTACTGCGGCATTACTAAGACAGAACATACTGGAAATACACATCTAGAACTACATTCCATCCATGTCCCTTAACATGACCACCCAGAATTCTTAATTAACACAAATCTAGAAAAAATCAACACTCACAGTCAGGGGGGACTGAAATAATGTCAAGTCATAACACTGGACCTGAAGGAAATACAGAGGTACATGATGATAAGTGTACAGGAGGAGGCAACATGCTTCAAGAAGGGAGACTCAAGCCCCTCCAATCACTGCCGAGTCTGAACCAGAGACTATGTCCACACAACCAAACAATCCATGTAACTTCTATGAACCTGAGTTACCTATAGCTTTGAGAAAAGGAAGTAGAAAATGTGTAAAATATTCGTTTTCCAATTATGTGTCAAACCCAAAAGCTGTCATCAATCTTCTAAACCTTAACGACCTATTTGTTCAGTATAACAATACCTAAGGGTATACAGGATGTCGTGCTGGTTCCAGGGTGGAGAGAGGCTGTTATTGAGGAACTGAGGGCCATAGAAAAGAATGGCAGTGACACAATTACCTGAGGGTAAAGAAAAAGGTCGGGTGTAAATGGGAATTTAAAGTGAAGTATAAAGCTGATGGTACGTTGGAGAGATATAAGGCAGGCCTAGTAGCTAAAAGGTTCACACAAATCTATGGGATTGATTATATAGAGACCTTTGCACCAGTAGCCAAACTAAACACAATCAGAGTTCTCCTGTCATTGGCTACTAACTTAGACTGGCCTCTCCACCAAATGGATGTAAATAATGATTTCCTAAATGGTAATCTAGAAGAAGAAGTGTATATGAGTCCACCACCAGATTTTGAGACCAGATTTGGAACTCATGTATGTATACTGAAAAAATCCTTATATGGGTTGAAACAATCACATAGGGCCTGGTTTGAGCTCTTTGCACAATTAATAAAAAAAAACAAGGTTATAAACAAGGGAGAACAAATCATAACTTGTTCATCAAACATCCTGCTCATAACAATGTTCCAATTCTGATTGTTTATGTAGATGATATCATACTGACAGGAAATGATGAAGGGCAAATGAAGTACTTCCTAAGCATGGAAGTGGCACGGTCAAGAGAGGGATTGCATTGCCCCAAAAAAATGTTTGAGGGTATGAAGAATAAACCAGCGGATGTGGGACAGTATCAAAGATTAGTGGGAAAACTCATTTATCTATCATATACTAGACCACACATAGCCTTGGTAGTAGTTTGGTAAGCCAATTCATGCATTCTCCTTATGAACACCACTTAGAGGCTACTCATAGAATCCTAAGATATATTAAAGACACACCAGGTAAGAAATTGCTCTTTGAAAAGACAGATCAAAGGGGCGTTGAAGTCCACACAGATGCAGACTAGGCTGGATCAATTACAGACAGAAGGTCAACCCGTATAGGAAAATCTAGTCACATGGAGAAGCAAAAAAGCAAAATGTAGTAGCTAGGAGCAGTGCAAAACCTGAATGCAGCTCAATGGTTCATGGAGTATGTGAGATAATATGGCTAAGTAGAATCGAAGAACTAAGAATCCTAGTACACGGATGAAGTTGTACTGTGATAACAAAACTCCTATTAACATAGCTCATAATCCTATCCAGCATGACAGGACCAAACATATTGAAGTTGATAGAAATTTTATAAAAGAGAAACATGACTGTGGACTTATATGTATTCCATTTGTTCTCACTACTCAAAAATTGGCAAAAGTGTTCACCAAACCCTGTTTAAACCTTGGTTTGAGATCTACTCAGCAAGTTGGGCATGATAGATATTCATACACCAACTTGAGGAAGAGTGTTGGAGACAAATGGATAAGTAGATATTTGTTGTATATTCAGTTAGAATGTATAAGATGGTTAAGAATGGAAAGTGTATATTTGATAACATAGGTAGTACTGGATCAGAGATAGGATATCATCAAATTGGAATCCCTTGATTCTAGGGATTGATTTGAGGACAATTGTACTATAAATATTGTAACCTCCGTTGAATGAATGAAATATCTTTTTGAGTGCCTCAAAGCTCTTATACACACACACACACAGATATATATATATATATATATATATATATATATATATATATATATATATATATATATAGTCTATATGTCTTTGTGTGTGTGTACATAGATAGAGACAAAAATGAAACAAACCTAATAATATCACTTCCATTTTTTTGTAAGTTAATTTCATAGATATCAAAAAAAATGCATACAAGGTAGCCATTATAACAGGCGATACCACAAACAAATTTTCAATGTGCATCCAAACCATCAGTAAGCAAAGCCTGCTTCTAGGGAGCAATTCAAAATCCTACCAAAGGGGAGTCCAAAAGCTATTGCTTTGATATCCTTTACTCCTATCACTACTATATTGCGTAAAGAATTTCGCATCAGCGCCCTCCGTCAAGTCGACCACTGTTTCAGGCTGTTAGATTTGTTATTTGACCTCAGTTCCCCAAACATGGAGGAAATTGACTTAGACGGATGTTCATGGTTGATTTCCTACATATCCTCATCAATTTCAGGTCCCGGTTCATGGGAGTGTTTATTCATTTATCTTTTTGAAACTTGTTTTTGACTTGGCTTCATCAACATCAAGTCCTTGTTTTTCTTCTAACTCTTCCACACTTTTCTCTGCTCCAAAGTATTCGCTCATTTTATCTTTGTGGATCTTCTTTGTTGGCTCAACTCTAAAGGTATCAGTTGCATTAGATATCATTTCTAATTGTTAGTTGTGCTTTTTCTTCACTTTCTTAGTTTTATTTTATGCAGTGTTATATTTTTCAATTTTTCCAGCCGCAAACTCCTTCAATTCAAAATTAGAGAAGGCAACTTGAACAGCATCCAACCCAGAATCTAGGTTATAGCCACATGCATCACTGTCTTCAACATTTTGAATATTGAAGTCTGCATTATGAGTACCAGCAACTTTTCCAACTGCATTCAAGGTGCCAGTGAATTGAATTAGTTTTGTGTTTCTATTTTCCCAGCTGGTCTCAATGGCATTGTGATCTGTCTCCTTTGCTTAGGCTTTGGCGAAACCACATTCCAGTTCTTTTGGAGTATTGATGTTTTCCTCTTTATTTCATCGTTCCTTCTCTAACGAATTTCTTCAGGAGGAAACTGTGCTTCCTTTTACTGAACATCCCTTAAAGGATCAGCATATCTTATATTCAAATTGTTGCTCCTCCACGCAGTTCATTTTCACACTGCTCTTCTGACTACTTTGTACGGACTCTCACAAAAGCGCACAAAGGTCATGCACTTTTTCATTCGACTGAAAGCCATTCATATATGGCTCCTTGAGATACAGCCACCCCGTGCTCATCAGTGAAGTTGATGACATTCTAGAGGTTATCCCCAGCAGTTATTTCGACCCAAATTCTAGCACAAAATACTTTTGATTGAGAAGTCCTTTGCTTATCCATAAAGAGAGGCTTACTAATAAAGGAGCATAACAAACTCAACACTTCATTGTTAAAGTATTGAATCCGCAAATAGTGAACCGAATCCATACAGGCATATCACTGAGTTTAAGCTTTTCAATGCCTTCTTTTCATGGCCTGAGAAGTAAGGTTCTGTTGCCAGAAGATAATAGAGACAAGTCCAGAGTTTAACCTCCAATTGGAATTTGAAGATAAACAGACCTTCTTCCAGCTTTTGGGTTTCAAGAAGACCCTTGTTGAGCCAATTTTCTTCCGCAAACTTCTTCAAGTTCATGACATACGCATTGTTCCCCATGTATTTTCCAATAATGACCGGTCTATTTTTGTTTAATGTTGATGCAAGCCACCAAAGGGATGTAGAAAGATTGCACGTCATCGGAGGTTTTGACGCTGACAGAAGAAAGAGTAGAGAATTCTTCAGGTACAAAATACCACTTAAGCAAGGAAGCCCAAATAGATTTGGCTTGGATGATATAGACCCATGCATAACATTGCATGGAAATATGCTTAACAAGCCATATATCCGAAGATTTAGAAGTTTGTTGAGCGGTCATCCACAGTGGCCAAATAAAGCACCAGAGTCGATGGGCTATCAGGTCCAAGTTGACACGGTGGGGAAGAAAGTCGGAGAGAGGGGAGAGAACATTTTAGGAGAGAGATGACTGAAAACTCGACATTGTCCAGTTCCAATATTACTTCTACTTTCGTCGTTATGATGCTATTAGTAAGGCAACCAGCCAAAAGAAAACCTTACACTTCTACAGAAGAGTGAGAATCTGAAATAAAGAGCAGCATATAATCCCACAGTAATGAAGAGAGATATGAAAGAGGATATTAAGAGAATAGATACAGCCATTACCTCAATTCTGTATTTTCCAGGGAGGACCTTCGGGAACATGAAACTACTCTGATTAGTCAGACTGCTCATCTTCCTCTCGTCTCCACTTTTACCAGACAACCTCACCAATGAAACAGAAACATAAGAGCCACACTTCTCCTTGCAGACTACTGACCCATGCAAATTTACTTGTGCCTAAATTTGAGAAGACAGACATCTGAAGTCATTACCAGAAAAGGTATCTGGAAGACATATCAGCATCACACTTGCTACAAATACAGGAGTTATTTTTGCCCGTGTGATAAGCCAAAATTTAAAAAAATATAAAGTTCATGGACCGGTTTGAAATCTGATACATAAACTACTGAAGATAAAGTACAAACAGCACAGCAATCACCGAGGTATATTATCTAACAAAAGTAAAGCTAGTTTTCCATTCACATAAGAGCCAGGAAATCACCGAAAGGATTAAAAATCGACATAAAAATTTTCACCTCCCCAAATGTCAGAGCACGTACCTGATAAAATCTGGCATTCAGTACAGGATTACTGACTATGAGGTCAACATAGGGGGGAGAAATCATAAGTTCAGGAGCATTTTCTGGTACTGTTGCCAAAGCAGATAAACGATATTCACCTGGTGGAACCTAAAAGAAAAAGGAATTTGGCAACAGAAAGAAACCGATGTCAAGTAAGCAATGCCTAACACTGAAACACAAGACATGGCCCATTAATACCGGATAATTTAGCTGCATTTAGATATTAACAAGGGCTGGGGGAAGAGGAGAGAAAGACATCTGTTGGAAAATATAGCTGGAAACCTAACCTGCCAGGAGAGTAGAGGGGAGAAATAAACAAAACAACATGAAAGCACAGGATATATTAAAAAGGACCACCCTTGTGCATGATAGCATCTTCTGGTTACAGGTCAGCACTTTAGGCCTGATGAAGCAGACCAATCTTAAGTTCTTAAAGTTAATAGGAGGTTATATGGGTAACCAGAACTATTTATCATAAAACAGTCGAGTGGACACTCCACCGACCTCGAAAAAGACTACATCCAAGGCGTGAAAAAAGGATTTACTGAAATACACCTCTTGTAACTATTTTTCTTTTTTTGCAACTCTATTCTAACTAGAGGAGTTGTTCTACATGATACAGTAATTGCCCCAACAAACAAAGAGTATTTTCCGTCAATTCATACCCAAGAGACAAAACAAGAGCATAGCTGTTGGTCCACAAAACGGTAGATCTCAGGGACAATCTGCCATGACTATAGTTGGACACTGAACAGTTCAGCAATTTTGGAAGAAGATAGTGACCAGGATGAATAACATACCTCAAAGCAAAAATTACCGTTCTCATCAGTCTGCTTAACTTGCGGTCTAACATCCTCAGGCCCATGGGTCAAAGCTACCTGGTATTATGAAAAAAAGCAAAAGAATAATCAGCAATAACACACCAGATGTTTTCTACCCTAAAAACTGAAAGCACAGCAGAAAGTACTTGATCTACAAGTATAACAACAAATAAGGACATCCCGGTGCATGGCAGCATCTTCCATGTATGGGGTGTGGGAAAAGGTCTGTCCTTTAGCCCCACTGCACTCAGCCTCACAATATTGCCATTATATTGCTAAAATGGCCAAAACAAATAGATAAGGAAAAGCACGACCCCTACTACAAACTCCCTGTTTGCAGTAGATTGAGTTCCATTTAGGATAATTATCATCATGATTTGAATCATTATTTAAATTATTGGGACTAAAGTCAATTTTAAATTTAATACAAACTCCCTGTTTCCATTTCAATTTTAAACCGCTAAAAGTGATACAACATTATTGATAATATCATTATGGATTGCATAAAATAATCAATATTCCACCCGCTTCAATCCTCGTAATGCGTTCTTTAACATAATTTAATATAGGATAATCAATTTTGTAAATTTTACAAAGAGCGTCATTAGTTCGCACAAAATAAATACTTTTGTCTGATGAAGTATAAGAGAAAAATAATTGAGTTAAAACTTTCAAAAGAAAATGTTTTTCCATTTGAAATATTGCTCGGAAATTACAATTCAACTCGTTTTGCCTAAAAGTATGATTAAAGTCTGACTCCCAAACACAACCTTAGTTACGTGACTTCCATGTCCTGCATCTAGTGCATACATTTGCAGTGACGAATTTACCAATTTAAAAAAGTAAATAAATAAATAAATAAATATAGCATAGGCTATTTTCAGTGTATAGGAGTATAGGAGTAGCAACTCGAAACCATTTAACCTACTTTAAGTAAGCCTCTCCTTGATCCAACAAACATTGGCTGGTCATTTTTATTCTTTTTTATTCTTTTTTTTTTCTAAATTGAATTTGTCATAGATGAAAGAGATTTACAAAAGCAGATCTAGCACACAGAGCTGCAAGATCGAGTACAAATGCCATACAGGCTATCAGCAAGCTATACTTGCTTCCAAAACCAAAACGCAAAAGAAGCTCTAGGCATGCCTAGCTTACCAAAACCAAAAGAAATCTTGCCACACCTAGCTTTTACATAAAGATCTTAAAATATATGCACATATTGGCTGGATACTTGAGTTTCTCAAAGGTTCAAATCAGATCCTTTTTATGGAAAGATCCCATATAAAATATTGGACAAATAATTCAGCCTCAAGAAGGAAAAGATATCTCCACCCCACCCCTCATTCCATACCGTGGCAGGGGGTGGGGAGAGAGGAGTTTTGAAGGACATAAATGATTGGACAATGAGAACAACGGTAAGGTTGGCACTAATAACCCATGCATAATAATAAGCTGTTACCTTTGTCTTGTAATGAGAACTAATAGTTTGCACAGAACCACAGACGTCATAAGAGACAGCTTTGACATCAGCAAGTGAAGCCATATTTGGCAATACCTAACACATGATTATATCTCATGAGACGAACAGGAAAAGGAAAAAAAGGTTGCTGAGTAAGGAATAAATAATGAACATATCATCTCAAGACGGATTCTTTCAGATTAATTGTCAAAAAGCCCCAACAAAGCTTACCAGAAAATCATTTAACTTGTCAAACTTGTAGTGCTCTTTCCTCGCTTCTATAGTGTATCGTCTAGATGTAACCTAGGAAGATAAAATACAATAATGATGTTCAAGAATACCAAAAATGCAAAAGAAAAGTCTAATAGATAATAGAAACACTCAAGCACATTAAACCAGTCTGCACTTTTTTAATCTTTCTTATTGAAATTATTCTGTGATTCAACAAGGCAAAGGATGACATGCCAAACATCAAGCCAATGAAAATAGACATATATTGGAGAAGAAAGCATTATAAGCGCAAGACTTGTGCTTTTCCCGATAGCAGGCCAACATATAGCGTGACAGTAAACTAACTTAACAGTTATGAACCACAATGTCCTAAGCAAGGAAAATAGAAACCTAGTAACAACAGTCAAGAGGAACCTGAAAAAGACTCTTATTGTATTTCGAGTAAATTAAGTCAGTTTACCGCATCAGATGGGAGAGTCCCTCATCAGAAATTTTAAAATTAGTTATATCAGCTGCTCAAGCCTACGGTATAACCCATGGCGCCATTGGGGAATACAAAATCAGGGTACGAGTGCTCAATTACAAAGAAAGCTCAGACCTCCTACGGATGCTCTAACATCTGAAATGCATAAAACAGGGGAAGTGGCGTTGGCCACAAACAAGGGGATGTAATGAGATGTGGACACTATTGTTGCAAGTTGCAGGACTAGTCCACTAATAGAAGATGCTTGGTAGTGGATCCCAGATCAAATCCTCTTAAGGACTGGTGTAATGGCTCGTTTTGGAATTCAGTAAAGAATCGATGAACAGCAATAGCATGGCCAAAGAGACATGTACCTTGATGCTCATACATCTTATGGCAAGCATGCTGAATAGGCTGTCAAAACTGGACGAAGTACTAGAGTGGAAGCTAGTCAATGATCCTACAACTGTGAAATCTATTCAGTACCCTGGGAACGGGGAACAATTTTTCCTTATTGTTCTTGTTCAAAGAAAAATAGTCCCAAATTATCAGGATTAACCTGTTGCAGGCATAAAACCTTGGCATAAAATCAAATACTTTTCAGATTTCAATCAGGCCAGTGGAGTTCTAAGGGGGTGTTTGTTAACATCATAAGTACTTACTCTTAAAAGTTTAAGTGACAGTTACCATAAGTGTGTTTGATAATGTTTTAAAGTATCACTTAATAGGATAAGCATGTCTGAAGCATATCTGAAATTTCTTAACAAAATTGGAGGAACATGGGAGCGCTTATCGCCGAACCCCTTCTTAACTTACGATATGTTTTTCATTTAAAGAATCGGAAAATTGATTTTTTTTTTTATAGAACTCATCCATATTTTATCACTGTAAAATACACTTCTCGATTTGTTATTGTATCGTTTATTGTCCATAACGTCTGTAAGTTAACAAATCCTTACAATACCCAGTTTATGTGGGTATTAATTTATAGCATCGGCATTCAAAAACATTAATAATTTTTATTTTGCATAATCATTTTTTTTTGTAAATAATTTTTTTGCATAATCAATAACATAACTTTTAATACTTCTTTTTCTTTCTCTTACTTTACAATATACGAAACAAATATTTTTTTAATAAAGAACGATACTAGTTGTAAAATCCGATTGCATTATATTAAATTAATTTTGGTTCCTCTAAAGTCTTTTTTTTTTTTTTGGGTAAGTAGTTTCTTTAAATTTTGTGGATTAGGGCAATCAAAGGTCTCACACAACTGAAAGGCTGACCAGTTACAAACACTAAAAGGGTTCTTGATCCATCAAACTGTTTGTGGGACATGGAGAGGATTAAGAAGAATAGGACAAATCGAAAAATGCTTTGAACTATAGCCTAGACTCTAGGTACTTGAGTAAGTAAAGAAGATGTTGGAGGATGCTTTTGCGGTTCTTTCTTGTGTAGATAGTCACATTTGGGGTTGGAATTATGGCATTTTTTTCACCACCTCCTGCTCTAAGTACTGATTTTGTTCTAATCTTGAATGTTAAGATCTGTAACTATATAAAATAAATAAAAATTGCATACTTTGAATGTTGATAAAGACCCGTACTTTCCCCAGACTGGACCTCTAAATGTCCAAGAACAAGCTCATCAGCGGAACAAGGGGCGAATATGGTGCACATCGTTGCACTTAAGCGAATTTCAGACCGAGAAGCTCTTCCTAAAGAGGAGGGGGATCTTGAAACAAAAAAAATCCTTCTAATGACTCTGAAAGTGATAAAGTGAATTCAAAAACTTCTTCGATGCATCTATGAGAATGGTACTAAACCCTATTACCTGGTCAAGTTTATAATAACCATCTTTGTCAGTAAGAGAGCGCTCATCACCATCAACTATGATCTTCACGCCTTCTACTCCTGTGCCAGTCCCATCAATTACACGTCCCCCAACTGAAAATCCAGTCACCTGGGTAAAATGGAAATTTCAGTAACTATAGCAGAAGACACTTACTATATAGAGAAAAGATCCAGAGACTCTGGTAACTGCTCATAGATGAGCCTAATGAAAACGAAAGTGGCTGGTAAGTCAAGCCTGAAACTGCATCACACATTTTTTTTTTTTGAAAGTAAATTACATTAAAAGGCCACAATGGCAAATTTACAAAAGATGTCGCTTTTCTTCTTCCTTTCTTTGTTTCTTCCCTTTTCTTTCTAAAGGAGAATTTTCATTGATTTCAAGGATATACAAGTTAGAACCAAAACTAAATAGCAATAAATGCCTCAAAAACAAAAGCCAGTAACAACTCTAGCTTTTGGATAAAATATTATGGTCTACACACATATTAACAGCAACATCCCCTTTTTTGTAAGTAACAGCAAGATCCCAGTTTTTATTAAATTTTCCTAACTTTATCCAAGTACCAACAACAGAAATAATCTGACAGAAGGTCTTTTCCTATCTTTTTTTCCCTGAAAATTCCTTGAGTTTCCCCTTTTTTCTCCTTTTGAGGTAGGAGGGGAGGCAATCCAACTCTAATCTAACATCTACAGGGTGTTATCACAATAATTATAGAAGAAGCAACTATCTTAACTACACCAAACAGGCCCACTTAATAGAAGCACCTTGAATCAAGAATACAAGAAGCTAAACTGAATCGCTACTGGTATTGTTTTGAAAGCATACAAGACCTAAATTTCGACTCCACTAAAAGTTCAGCAAAATACTACAAGAGAATCATGTATCCAAACACTAGCACAACCTCCACCAGCGTTAAGTTAAAGTGAGATACCTGAAATTTCTGTCGTATCATGGCATGATCATGTCCAACAGCTACTGCCATTGACGGAGGAGAAACATCAAATACTGTGTTCTCTCCCTTGTAAAATGGTATAAGATCGTAGAGCCCTGCATGTATTTCACAAGAATATCATATCTACTCTAGTGAACGTTTGCACACTCAAAACTCGGCTGCTGTGTTGTAAAGAGTGAAATACAACAATAACACAGCTTTTTTCCTATTATGTGAGCTTGACTATACGGATCAATCTTTTTCTTTCGTAAGTGCTATATGGATCAATCTTTTCTCTTGCGTTTTATATTATTTATTTATTTATCTATCTATTTATTCATATTTAACTTATTTTTTTAGTCATAACGTAAATTATATTGTCTTTGAATGTCTCCTGATACATAATGCATAATATACGTCTTTAGAATACGCTTCTTTCAAAAATATCATATTATCTCAACTGCGATCTCGGTCCAAGTACCTAAAACTCTCACTTTAATCTTATACCTACTGCATGCATTGGCTAAATAAATCAACTATCTGCATTGTGCTCTATCACTGACCATAAGCTCCACAATTGTCATATAAGTTATATCCTTCCTAGCCTCTCTTCATGCCTTCTTTTGTCTCTCCCACGTTTAACATGCACCTCATTCATTGTCTCGCACCGCATAACAGGTGCATCTGCAGGGTGCTTTTGCACATGCACGTACTATTTTAACCTTGACTCCCTCATCTTCTCATTTATAAAAGCCACCCGAACCTTTCCCCGTATATATTCATTTGTTATTTTACCCTTCCTTGTATGTTCACAAACCAATCTTAACATTCTCATTTCCACCACTCACATCCTTTGTTTATTCTCATAATTGATTGTACAACATTTAGACTCGTACAACAATGTGCGTCCTACTTCCGGTAGATTAATGTGGTCTTGTTACATGAATACATACATAACTACACTAAATGATCAATGTATATTCAAATTCCACAAAGACCTCGCCTACTTCTTTTTGGCACCGGTTACATGTGAGGATTTGGCAAGAAAGAAACGAGATCGTCCTAAGATATAATGAATCCCTGGACCAAGGCTCATGAAAGTATGGAACACATCAGATTTATTTATCTCTTGGAAGGGGTGGGAGGAGGTTGGGAAGACTATAACCTTTTCTTTTGACGAAGTTGTACATCCTCCACAACTGCAGATTGTAGCATACTACCACAACAGATCCAACAATATTACTACCCTATGCCATCTCTATTGATCCTACCATTGGCCTTCCAGAAAAACACAAAAAGGAACGGAGTTAACACAAATTCCCCAATTTGCCAGAGATCACTTGATTTGATCAACATATTGGGTGTTATCTGTAAATTGCTGTTTGTTGAAATGATAGGATTAAATATTATTTTTTATTCCTTGTTACCGTTATTTTGTCAGTAAGGATACAATCCTTTCTTTATAGCCGTTGGAATCGTTGTAGTATCTGTGTATAAAAGATCTTCTCTTCAGCTTATTAGTGATGTAATTGTTGTGAATTGATGAATAAAAGGAGTACTTTTTATCTTAAAATGTCTTTATGGTATCAGAGCTAAGAGACTCTGAGATTCTCGGAAGTATCCAAGTGCAGTTTCTCTGTACTAACGAACAAGCTCAAAGAAAAGAATTGAAATTGAAGTGATTGGTTGTATTGGTGTTGTCTGCAACAACCAAAATCATTCTACTTGAAATTGACGAAAAGAACTGATTTTGCACCTGTTTTATCAAGAGTGCAGAAACTTTGAAACGAAAAACGGTGCAAATCGAAGAGAAGAAGACGAAGTTCAGAAAGTCGAAGAGAAGAAGACGAAGTTCTTCAGTTAAAGAATTCGTTTTTCTTCGAGAAGAAGATGTGGTATGTGATATTTACCAAAACATTTTTTGTTTAAAGCGGGAATAAGGAAAGGTACAGATAGTGGTCATTCGGTGCACGTGCCTCTAGAAGGTTCCCACTATCTCAAATTGTGTACCACTACACAATTTAATATCTTTATTTTATCAAAGGGTGAAACGTGTCACCGTGCATGTGAGACAATTTTCCCCAGCTTCTTGAGGAAGCTACCATCGTACTTTTACCATTATTTTTTTGGTTAATAATATTCTTTTCTCCTCTGCATTTTAACACTTTGTTTTTCCCGATATTTGTCTGTTTTTCATCCATTTCATCATCCATCTTCTCTGCATCTTCTAAGTCAGTTCTTCTTCTTCAAAGATTAAACCATGTCTTCCTCTTCTACACCTACATCTGCTCGTAGAACCGAGGGAGGATCCGGAGCTACCACAGATTTAACTGCTGGTACTCTTGGAACTATACCTGTGCCTTTATCAGGGTCAAATCTGATGGATAATAACTCGGTGATGATCACAAATCACAAGTTAACTGGCCATAACTATCTTGCATGGAGCAAGGCTGTTGAACTATTTATCATGGGAAGAGGTAAGGATGAATACCTTCATAGTTACATGCAAATCCCGTCTGTCACAGATCCTACCTATAAACAGTACAAAACAGAGAATGCTATGATAATGTCTTGGTTGCTTAGCTCTATGTCTCCTGAGATAGGAAATAATTTCATACTATATCCAACGGCTGCTGACATCTGGAAGGCCGCTAAAGAACTGTATTCTCAAACGGATAATGTAGCAGAAATATATGAGTTAGAGACTAAGGTGACTAAGGTTGAACAAGGTGAACAATCTGTGAGTTCTTACTATTCTCAGCTCACTCTCCTTTGGCAACAAATTGATACCTATGAGACCCATAACTGGGGTCTTCCTGCTGATGCATTAGCATTCAAGAAATTCATTGAAACTAAGAGAGTTTTTAGGTTCCTGCAGGGATTACACAAAGACTTTGATTCTGTCCGTAGTAGATTATTAGGAACCAAACCCTTTCCAACATTAAATGCTGTGTTTTCAGAAGTAAGATTAGAAGAATCTCGTATTAGGGTCATGATGCATGTGTCCCATGGTCCAGCAGATGGATCTGCTCTAGTGTCTAGTGGTTCTGAAGGTAATTCTTCTACCTTTGCATTCTCTAAAGGCTCTTTTCAAGGGAAAAGACCTTACTGCAAATTTTGTAATAGGTCTGGTCATTCTTATGAGAATTGTTATAGTAGACCAGATGCTAAAGTTCAACGTCCTAGGAATTTTGGTGGCAACTGGAAAAACAAGAGTAACAATGCATCCACCTGGAAACCCCCGATTAATGATAACTGGAGAAATCCTGTAACTGAAAACTGGAAAGGGGGCAAAGGGGGTAAATCGCAAGGGTCTATGGCACATATTGTAAATCAAATGGATAATGAAGCTGCAGAAGGAAAAGTAGAATTACAGACAGAACAGGGTACTGTACAGGGGAGTACTAATCCACCTATTCAGCAGCAATTAGATGCGATTTTCAGGATTCTTGGCAAACAGCAGGATAAAACTGATTCATCATCCATGTCAGTTGCTACTATGGCTTATTCAGGTATGGCAAATTGTGTTTCTGATCATATAACCTGGATTGTAGATTCTGGGGCTTCGGATCATATGACCTATGACTACACTCTATTAAGAAGTTATGTGTTTTTTCCAATTCCTAAATATGTTGAAGTAGCAACTGGGATTAAAGTAAAAGTGTGTGGAATGGGTACTGTTTTATTTGATCAAGGGATAAGACTTCTTAAAGTACTTCATATTCCTGAGCTTACCTTTAATCTAATTTCTGTTCGAAGATTCACTATTGATAATAACTGTATAGCCTCTTTCTCACCCTATGAAGTTGTATTTCAGGGGAAATCTTTGGGGAAGAGGATTGGCAGTGCTAAAGTACATAATGGACTCTATATTTTTGGAGCAACAAGATGGAGTAGAAACTCCAATGTTTGCTGTACAGTTGAGTCCAATAGTGTCAGTATGCTTGGTAGCTCAAGTACAAACAGTATTTTGTTATGGCACTATAGGTTAGGTCATCCTAACTTTGTGTATCTCAGGAAGATTATGCCTAAACTTTTTGTTGATGTTGATCCTGTTTGTATTAAATGCGAAATATGTGAGCTAGCAAAGCAAACTAGAACTGTGTATCCTTGCAAGATGTATGTTCCTTCTCAACCTTTTAACTTAATGCATTCCGATATCTGGGGCCCTTCTAGGGTCAGCAATCTTAATGGAGCTAAGTGGTTTATCACGTTTGTTGATGATCATACCAGACTTACTTGGGTGTTTCTTATGAAACACAAGTCTGACACCAACTTAATCATTCAGAATTTTGTTACTTTAATTAAAACTCAGTTTAATACTACAATTAAAACATTGCGTTCTGATAATGGTCTCGAGTATATGGATAAGAATGTTCAGGAGTACTTGAGAAGCCAAGGTATACATCACCAGACAGCCTGCACATATACACCTCAGCAGAATGGCGTGGCTGAGCGAAAAAACAGGCATCTACTTGAGGTAACAAGGGCCATCATGTTCACTAAACAGGTACCGAAATTTTACTGGGGTGAAGCTATTCTAACTGCTACTTATCTTATCAATAGATTACCATCTAGGATTCTTTCTTTTCAGACTCCTGTTGATGTCCTTAAGAGTTGTTTTCCATTTACTCAGTTAGTCTCAGTACTGCCAGTAAAAGTGTTTGGTAGTGTTGCTTATGTTCATCTTCCACAGCACACACGAAGTAAGTTAGATCATAAATCACTAAAATGTATTTTTATTGGATATTCCAATACTCAGAAAGGGTATAAGTGCTATGATCCTATAACCAAGAAAGTGTTTGTAACTTTAGATGTTAAAATAGATGAGACATGTTCCTACTATAATGAAGTTCTTAATCCTAAAAGACAGCTAGATTATCAAGATTTCTGGAGTGTTATCGATATTTCACATGTTCCATCTAATACTAATAATCTGCCTAGTATTGTCCCTGTTTCAGGAGAAACTGTGAGTACACTTCAAATGGAGAAACCCATTATCACTCAGGTTTATCATCGAAGAGGTCAGCAGCCAATAAGGGCTGAACAGGGACTGACCCAATCTTCCTCACCCAGCTCACATGAACAGAGTAAACAACCTAGCAGTGTAGAGTATGCTACTGCTACTGATCCTCATTTTTCAGGACCTGAGGTACATCATTTAGATAGTATTATTGATGATAGACCTATAGCTCTCCGGAAAGGTACAAGGGAATGCACTAAACATCCTTTAAGTAAATTCATATCTTATGCATCATTATCACCTACATTCTGTGCTTTCACTACATCTCTAGATTTACAAAAATTGCCTGTTTCTATTCATGATGCTTTGAGTCAAACAGTTTGGAGGAATGCTGTGAAAGATGAAATGTTGGCATTGGAAAAAAATCAAACTTGGATATTAGTTGATAAACAGAAAAACATGAAAACAGTAGGCTGCAAATCGGTTTTTTCAATAAAATACAATACCGATGGCTCTATTAGTAGGTACAAGGCGAGATTGGTGGCTAAAGGGTTTACCCAAACTCATGGTATTGATTTTCTTGAAACATTTGCTCCTGTTGCTAAACTTAACACAATTAGGATCATTTTTTCTATAGCTGCTAATTGCGATTGGAAGATGGTACAATTAGATGTTAAGAATGCATTTTTGAATGGTGATTTAAATGAAGAAGTTTTTATGGATATACCTCCTGGTTTTATAAATTCAGCCAACTGTTCAAAGGTTTGCAAGCTAAAAAAGGCATTATATGGATTGAAACAGTCTCCTCGTGAGTGGTTTAGAAAATTTACTAAAGTGGTACTTACTTTTGGCTTTGTACAAACTCATAGTGATCATACCTTGTTCATCAAAGGAAGAGGTACTAATAGAATAACAATATTGATTGTATATGTGGATGATATTATTCTAACTGGTAATGATCCTACAGGAATTGATGATATTAAAAGACAATTATCTTCGGTTTTTGAGCTTAAGGATTTAGGAAATTTGCGATATTTTTTGGGAATGAAGGTTAGTAGAACAACAGGAATTTGTATATCTCAAAGGAAATACATACTTGATTTACTATCTGAAACAGGTATGCTTGGGTGTAAACCATCTTCTACACCTGTTGATGTTCGCATTAAATTAAAAAATCAGGAGGAGGAAGTAACTGATAAGTTGAGTTATCAAAGGCTTGTGGGGAAGCTAATTTACTTATCTCATACTAGACCTGATATATGTTACGCTGTTAGCTATGTCAGTCAATTTATGCATAATCCTTCTATAACTCATATGAAAGCTGCTATGAGAATTCTTAGATATCTAAAAAATGCTCCAGGACAGGGTCTGTATTTTAAGAGGACAGGTGTGAGGGATTTAACTGTTTTTACTGATGCAGACTGGGGAGGTTCCCCCACAGATATGAGATCTACTACCGGGTATGTAACGTTTCTTTGGGGCAATTTGATAACTTGGAGAAGCAAGAAGCAGTCAGTTGTTGCAAGGAGCAGTGCTGAAGCTGAATTAAGAGCTCTAGCATTAGGATTATGTGAAGGACTTTGGGTTAAAAGAGTAATGATTGATTTGGGCCAAGAGATTTCATTACCAGTGCAGATTTACAGCGACAATATCTCTTCAATTCATATGATTGAAAATCCTGTTCAACATGACAAATTTAAGCATATTGAAATTGATCGACATTTCATTCGAGAAAAAGTTGAAGATGGTATTATCTGCGTATCACATGTTTTATCAAGAAATCAAATTGCAGATATGTTTACAAAGCCACTGGCGATTACTCCTTTCTATGATTTATTAGGCAAGCTTGGTTGCATTAATCCATACAACAAGCTTGAGAGGGAGTGTTGAAATGATAGGATTAAATATTATTTTTTATTCCTTGTTACCGTTATTTTGTCAGTAAGGATACAATCCTTTCTTTATAGCCGTTGGAATCGTTGTAGTATCTGTGTATAAAAGATCTTCTCTTCAGCTTATTAGTGATGTAATTGTTGTGAATTGATGAATAAAAGGAGTACTTTTTATCTTAAAATGTCTTTACTGTTTGATCAACATATTTTTGTAAAAGGCAGTGGGCAGATTATTCCGCTAGCTGCAAGTCTTGGGAAGACAAGATCTCACCTTTTTGTACATAGCTTCATTATACCCATGTCTATAAATGATACAAATCTCAATTACATTAAAGAACAATGAAGGCAATCATGCCCAAGAGAAAATTACTCAAACAAGCGATTGACAACAAAAAACATTCATTTGCCAGTCTCTGACTATATCTTCAGCAGACATAACACCGGTCGTACGGCAAGACAAGAGCAACCAAAGGTACAATGGTATTGGAAGTTGGATGCTGTCCTTTACAGAGTGCGTGCCCAGCACTCCAGTAATATCGTGTTCTCAAGCTCTAAATAGTGCCAATTGCTCCCTTATCGCCCCAGAAACATTTCAAATATCTTTTTTAAGCAAAACTTCATAGATAAGTCAAATTAAACATCTTTATATAAGTTGTTGCTAGGGGTAAGCAACAGCAAGCGGGCTTACTCAAAATATAAAGACATAGTACGTACTCTAGCGTATTCTGACAATAATATAATGCCAGCAAGCATAACTAGCTCAAAATACAAGTGGCATGAGGCTTTACCATCAAAATGCCGAGCAAAAAACTTAACCATTTACGAAATAAAACCAAAAACAAGGACCCCATAGGTCAGAAAACTATAGCTAAAACTAAAGCTAAAAACTAGTAACAAATACAGATGAGTAATAGAAAGAAATTCCAAACACCTCTGTAGAGACTTGTGCTTAGAAGATACAGGCGGCAGTGAGTAGCCGTAGTGCCTCAGGGCAGACCAAAAGATAAGTATGCTGGTAATATTGCCTATTCCAAGAGGTTCAAGGATGGAAAAAGTGTGTGCCAATAGGATGGTTAACACTGTGTGGACAGAGCAGGTCCCCACTAGACTTCCATTGCAAATCCAACAGTCATAATAACCTCCAAAGACAAGAGTAAGGACTAATAGTGAGACGAATGGACAACACTGCTTGGACAGAGCAGGTCCCCCTTAGACTTCCATTGCAGATCCAACAGTCATGATAACCTCCAAAGACAAGAGTAAGGAGTGATAATGGGACAATACACACTGTTGAAAGTAGATTTTGAAGACCAGGTGAGACCAAGGTAACAAGCAGGGGTTTCCAAAACAGAAGAGTATCAGCTTTTGTGGTGAAGTACCTTGATAGGGAGGAGTTGTAAGCACCATATAAACATCTAATATGGACTAAAGTGATATGACACCCAAACCAGGCAGACGGAAAGCCAACTTTGTTATCCATTCCAACCAGCCAAGAAATCCAAATCCCTAAAAAAGGAACTAGAATTTGGGGACATTGGCATCAAAAGTGAAAAACTCCACAAAGCATTCAATTGATGATGCCATAAACCTCTAATCCCGAAGAAACTTGAAGATTTTATTATATCAAGATGACGTGTGTATACAAGTGTTACTCTTATATAGGAGTGGTTTACAAAGCCTCCAACAATTGAAAACTTTCTAACAGCATATAGAAGAGAGACTATAACGGGTATATTCGAACTATTGCTAGAATTGTTTATACAATCTACAATAACTGAAATAGTAACGTATCCTAGTGTATTTGTGTCCTATATTTGAATATACATGTGTATGTATTCTGCGTGTGTATGTATGTACACATCTACAGTGTATCAGTGTGTGTGCGTGTGTGTGTAGTATAAATTTGCATTGTATTTCTACTAAGAGTAACAGGGTTGAAGTATTGCAATCTGAGAAAAGAGAGACAGACCCAAAATGGAACGACATCTTTTCAATTCTTTTCTCTGGGTTCCAATGCCAAAAAAACAATACTGTATTCCCGAAAGGTAGCGGGAATAGATCCAATATATATCTTGCTTACTAGCTTAAGATTGGAATCTGAATAAGAAAAGCTCCTCCGTCAAGCTTTTGTGTTTTCAAAAGTATTTTGTTGCTCCATTTTCCTTCACAAAGTACATTAGATTGTAGAAGGACGTGATGTTTCCAAGTACTTGGTCTACGATGATTGTGTTCCATCTGAATTTGTATTTGCTGACTTCTTAGGGTGAGATTGCTATGAATTTTTCACCTTTATCTACTTTGAATCTGTAGGATTTAACAGTGGGTGACTCTTCAGGTTTGAAATCAGACTTGAACAGGTTTGCCCATGCCGATTTTGCATGGACGAGGTTTTGCATATTGTTAGTTTGGCTTAGATTGGGAGGATCTAACCATTTTGAAGCAAGACGAATGGAGATAAAGTGCTCCAACCGTTACTCAAGGTGGCCGAAGTGGCGTAACAGGCCAGAGAAGATAAAGGAGGTTGGGATTCAGACGATTACGAGAAGAAAGAAAAAGATTTGAGGCTTAGAGAAGGTGGTGATATATCTGTTAAGGGTGGAGAGAGAAAAAGAATAAGACCGTTGGCGATGGAGAGAGGTGAGGATGAGATAGAAAATTTATGTGGTGGTTTTTTGTTTGTTGATAGGAGATAAGGTAGAGAGAAGGGAGAGAATAATTTTAGTGAACGAATGAAAAATCCAATAGATAATATCCATTTCAAATATCCTCTCTAACAAATAATTATTCAAGAAAATCATGCATTTAAGGGCAGAGAGGATGCTGGAAAGGTGAGATTTTGACAATTATAGGTCTAACGCGTGCAACCTAACTCGTATCTGTAAGATATATACTCAACTTTCCCAATGGACAAAAGAAATTTTATCCCAGAGTCAATCCCGACCTGAACTGAGGAGTTTTCCACCTTCCGTGCTCATCGCTCTTGTTGCGAGTATGGACTCTGCCCTTGCGATCTGATTCCCGTCCCTGACTCAGCACTTTCAGGTAATGTCGGTATGAAATTCATCGCCGGAGAACCATCAGACCTCAGTGGTCGTATGTTTGCGGTTGACCTATCTCCAGAGTGTTTTTGTTTAGAGAGAGAATGTAGAGAGAGAGCCATTTTCTCTCTCGTATTATTCATCGATTATTGATTTGTTGCCAGGTGTGTTACAAAAGCTAGTGTGTTACAAAAGATGTTAGCATGGAAAAAAAATGACCTTCAAGAAAATTGTTGTAGCGATTTTGAACTACCAGAATCAACAAGAATACTGGATAGCAAGAGATTTAAGTAAGCCGGGGTAAGAAAATATGAAACAAGACAACAAATATGCCAACTTCAGCAAAAGAAAGAACTATAAGTAACTCACTCCAAACAAAACAAAAGTAATGCACAATTGAAGGATCAAATTACCACAAGGTACTGATTTAAATCTAAAAGTTCCATCAGCATCAGATGTGGTTTCGCAAAGAGCGTTTCCTCTCCCAGGTGCATTACCAGAACCTTGGGGACAATAAACCTCAGAGACATGATCCGAGTATAAGTAAATATGAACCCCCAGTAATGGGTTTCCCTGCAACATGACAGACAGCTCCATTAGCTTTATCTTACATGTATGCTTCAGAAAAAATTGTACTTTTGAATACATGTCAGATGGTTATGATATTGGGAAATCATATTGAATATTTGATGATACATTCCACACCTTACTAACCACAAATTGTCTAACCAAATCCAATTCTCTCGATATATTAGGAGAAAAACTTCTCTATTTATCTTTGGAAAGATTTTGCGGATACAGCCCACCAGGAGATCCATTCCCGAAAAGGAACCCTTAAGAAAATTCTTAAAAGTAGAATCCAGTTAGTGCTGTCTGGCCAAGGCAACCCATATCCGGAAGTTGTCATATGTTGTTCCACCTTGGCCAAAGAAGTACGAGACAAGAGACGCTTTATCGTGTGGCGTGCTTGTTAGAGCAGACTATCCATCCAGGACAAGTAAATGGAATGGATTTTTTTCCTTTTGCAAGTTAAAATTTCATAAATAAGACCTCATGAGGCAAATTTACAGAGGTTTAACACCATGAGTAGGTATTACTACCCAGTATCCACATATCCTTTGCAAGAGACTCTAAGAAACCAGGCAAGATATATTTTTGCCTGCCCCGAATCCGAGAGACTTTGGTCTTCACCCATAGAACAACCTTATGCAAGCAAAGAACCACTAGTGCCAAGAGATATTAGGGTGGTGCAAAGGGACAAATTAAAATCAAAGTTCCAAAAGGAAGTCCTCCTTAGTGTTGCTACTACCATCTACGAATTTGTCAATAAAGGAACAGAATTTCCCAACATACTTCCCGGGATTCATTCAAGGGTCGGGCTTACCAGAGGAAGAAGGGGACGAAGGCCCAAGCATAACCAATCTTTGCTTGCTTTGTTCACAGCTTAATTGCTAACTGATTTCCTGATTGATTCCCTTGCTTTCATTTCCATCTTTATGTCGTTCCCTTAACAAGTGATTAGGAGCGATCTACTCTCAATTTGTCTCTTTCAGAATTGTAAGGCAGCTGTTGCCTATTTATGCGTATGGAATGAGAATAAAAAAGCAAGCATGAGTTTCCAAAATTCATCTCATCTTGAGAGCAAGCGAGTGAGAGAAAGAGAGGGACAATCCTGCAAGACGGGCTCTGTTACACACCATAGATCACTCAAAGAACGGATCATTTGAGGCATCTAGATCCATGACTAGATCCCAAACCTAGGCCTGGATACCATTTTTTCTCCTGGGAGAAGTAAATTTTTGTCTTGGTTACAGAATATTTGATTTGAAAATGTTGCCAAGAAAATTTACCTGAGCAACCACAGATCCCAAAATATCATAGCCGGAGACAAAGAAAACGTCATTTACTGCACCGTTTCCAAAACCTAACTCCACCTGCCATGTATAAATCTAACATCAGCAATAACCATTAATGACTTTGAGCTATAGAATTACTTCATTAAGTGAAATTAATACGTTAGAAATACCGTGGACTCAGAGCTGGAGAGAAATGACCGAGGAGGAGGAGGAAGAGGAAGAGGAAGAGGAAGAAGAGGAAGAAGAGGAAGAGGAAGAAGTAATTGCAATCAAATATAACCTCTGGAGAACCTCTGCATTCAATATCTAGATCAGGGCGTGAAGCACGCAACGAATATTTCCCTACACCACAAGACACAAGCTATTAAGTTACATGGTTTCCTGCTCTTATTAAAAATTTGTGAAAAGAAGATACATCAAAAGCAGGAACAACAAATACAAACATGGATACTGATAGAATTTCCCGATTTTCTTATCAAATCTGACAGAAATCATTAGTAGAAAATAAAATTAATACATATATATAGAGAGAAAGAGAGAGAAGAAGAACAACAAGCAGCTGGAACCTCAAGGTACATTGAGATTACAAATTTTCTTAACTACAGAACTCCAAAATCTCCTTCAGAACCTTGAGGTAAGCTGGTAAATATTGTAAAGGAGACCTAAAATAGATTAGTACACGGGTCCGTTAGTGTACAATAACAACACTCGTGTCTTTTTCCCACTATGTGAGATCGGTTATATGATATTGATCAATCATTTCTTAGTTACTCGATTCTTTTTAAGTCGTAGCTTAAATTCTACCCTCCTTATATATCTCCTAATATCTGATGCATAATATGCGCCTTTAGAATACGTCTCTTCAAATATATCATCTAAACCGTGGTTCCGGCCTAATTACCTAAAATTCTCACTTAACTCTTATACCCTCTACATAACATCGGCTATATGAACCAACAGTCCCCACTGTGCTATATCACTGACCATATGGTCTCTAATTATCATATCAGTCATATCTTTCCTTACTGCCTCTCTCCGTGTCTTTTTTGGGTCTCCCTCTTTCACGTTTAACATGCACTTCATTCGTTGTCTCATACTGCTTAGTAGGTAAATCTGCAAGACGTCTTTGTACATGTCCATACCATTTTAACCTTGATCCCCTCATCTTCTCACCTATAAGATCCACTCCAACCTTTCTCCCTTTTATTTGTAATTCAAAATTCACATATAACAATTGTACAAAATAAGTAACCGTTATAACAGGCAATACATCAATCAATTGCTCACTTTAGATTCATCTACTCATTAGGCAGAGCCCGAGATTCAACTAAAACAAGAATTAGGATCAAAATCCTCCCCCAAAAAAACTAGACAACCTTATTTCAACTAACAAAAGAGTGTCTAACATATTAGTTGTTGCATGACTATTTTAGTAGACAACAGAAAATGGCATGTCCCACAAGACAAATGGATGCCACAAGATCATGAGAAGACTCTCATTGTTATTCCAAGGTTAAGAGAGAGTTCTCAGTTGAACTTACTACTCTTGTAGCATTTCTTCTTACATGTTTATTTGTTATTTATCCTTCCTTGAATGTCCATACACCCATCTTACATTCTCATTTCCGCCACTCACATCCTTTGTTCATGCTCATAATTGAGTGTCAAACAATCAGACTCATACAGCACTGTGGGTCTTACTGTCATCCAGTAAACTTTCCTTTAAGCTTTCAATGCACTTTCCTGTTACAAAGAGAACCTGACTTCTCTACTTTAACCATCCTGCCTATACCATGTGATTTACAACTTTGTCAATTCCTTAATCTGTATGTGGTATAGATACTAAATACCCAAAACTCTCACTCAGGTGAAACTCTTGGCCTCCCAGTTTAATACAAGATTTCAAGGTCATTTTTCATGGTTAAAATTATATTTCATTTATCATGTCTTCTTTCGACTCAATTTAAAGACCTTTTCTTCTAGCGTCTTCCCTCCAACATTCCAGCTTAGTGTTGACACCTTCACTAGTTTCATCCACCAGCACAATGTCATCAGCAAATAATATTTTCCATGAAACTCTACCTTGAATGTATCGAGTGAGTTCATCTATAACTAAAACAAATAAGTATGGACTTAACCTAATCCATAGTGTAAATTCACTATAATAGAAAATTCTGGCTTAGTCCTCATTGAGTCCTTATGCTTGTCATTGCGTTCTCATACATGTCTTCAATAATTTCTATATATGCTACTCTACCTTTTCTTTCAAGCGTTCTCCAAAATGTCTCTCGTGAAACTTTATCATATGTCTTTTTCAAGTAAATAAAAATATATACAAATCTTGCTTCTTCTCTCGACACCTTTTTATTAATATTCTTAAGAGATTAATAGCCTTCATTGTTGACCATCCCGGTAAAAATCCAAATTGATTTTCAGATACACCAGTCTCTTTGCAAAGTCTTTTCTCAATCACTCACGCCCAGAGCCTATTAGACTATTAGGTTTTTTTCTAGCCTATTAGGTAATTAGTCAAAGAGCATACTTTGTAGATAAAAGAGGTGTAGTTATACAAGGTTAATGCATAATTCAACAAATATTTGATCCATCCAAGTTTGATCTCGCCAGCATAGTTTCACGGTTCCAACTGGCCGTCGCCAGGTCTGACCGGGTTTTTACGTGGATATTTGTTCGAACAGATCTACTTAAGACGTTTCTATTTATGATTTATTTTTGTTCTTTTTTCTATAATGGACCTACCTCTCTCAAAGTCAACGATGGAGGCTATTCATCTCTTGAGAAGATTAGCAAAGAGATAACGACAGAAGAAACAAGATTTGCATATTGTTTTCGTTAACTTGGAAAAAACACATGATAAATTGACACGAGCGATCCTGTGGAGAGTGCTTTAAAGAAAAGTGTTAGAATAGCACACATAGAAATTATTAAAGACATGTTTGCGAATGTGTTAACAAATGTAAGGACTACAGGAAGACTAAGTCTACAGTTTCCAATTACGATTAGTTTACACTGAGGATATGCATTAATTCCATACTTATTTGCTTATAGATGAGGTCACTCGACACATTCAAAGTTGAGTTCCATGGAGTATGTCATTTGATGATGACATCGTACTGGTGGATGAAACTAGTGTAGTCAATGCTCAACTGGAATATTGGCAACAGACACTAGAGAAAAATGGCTTTAGATTGAGTCAAAAAAAAGACAAGAGTATATGAACTTCAATTTTAACAACAAAATAATGACCTTAGAGCCTTGTGTGAAACCGGAAGACCAAGAAATTCACCCGAGTGAGAGTTTTAAATATTTATGGTCTATACTACAGAAAGATTGAGGAATTGAAATAAATGTGAATCAAAGGGTATAGGCAGGATGGTTAAAGTACAGAAGTGAATTAGGTCTTCTATGAGATAGAAAAGTACATTTAAAACTTAAAGAGAAGTTTTACATGATGGTAGTAAGACTCGCACTGCTGCACAAGTCTGAATATTGAACAATCAATTATACACATGAACATACGATGCTCGTTCCATAAAAGAGAACGTTAAAATGTATGTGTAGACATACAAGGAATGATAAAATTAAAAAAATGAACATATAAGGTGAAAGGTTGGGCGGCTTCTATAGAAAAGAAGATAAGGGGGTCAAAGTTAAGATACAGACATGTACAAAGACGTCTAACAGATGCACCTGTTAGGCGATGCGAGAGAGTGAATGAGGTACAAGTTAAACATGGGAGAGGAAGACCAAAGAAAATATAGAGAGAGAAGGATACGACTTATATAACAATTGAGGACCATATGGTCAGTGATGCAACACAATAAAGACAGTTGATTCATGTAGCTGATGGCATGTAGACAGTATAACATTTAAGTGAGAATTTTAGATACTTAGTCTAAAATCACAGTTGAGACGATATGATATTCTGAAAAAACGTATTCTAAAGGTGCATATTATGCATTAGGTACTATGAGACACAAAAGAAAGGATTTAGGCTATTACTCAAAAAATAATGATAAATAAAACGCAAGAGTAATGGTTAATCCATATAACCGACTTTACATAGTGGAAAAAACAGAAGTGTTGTTGTGATGACCTACCTCCCCTAGGAAGTTGGTTCGCTACGTGCAACTATTAACTTGTCTATTCCGTCCTTCGTCACCGTCCATCTTCAGCGATTTCTATTTCCGGCGGGTTGACTATCTATGTTGTCACTGTTGCTATCCTGCTTGCGCAAATGCCCCTCTCTTTATCTTTTTTTTCTTTTTCTTTTCTTTTTTTTGGTTGGACGAATACAAAACATCAATTATCATCCTGAAAGGAGTGGCTCTGATGTGTTGTAAGCCAAATTTCATAGATAGAATCAAATTTACAAAAAAAAAATTGCCATTATAACAGGCAATGCCATGAGATTAATGCACACAGTACAATGATGGTAAAGGAGACTGCCTAGGTCCAGTGTATGAAAATGTAAGGAGCATTGTATCTGCCTATAGGACAAAGAGTTACAGAATGTGCGAAAAGGTCGTCAAGGTAACGGGTTAGTGAACGAGCAGCCACATCCCAGATTAAGCATAATCAAAAAAGCAACCATTACAGCCAATTCAAGCCAAGACAAACCTGCAGCCTTTAAAATCAGAAGCTATAACTTCATTAAAAACATAAACAAGCCTGCAAACCAAAACTAGAATCCTTTAATTAAACATCTTCATGGGAAACCTCAGGCTTAAGGTAATCTCCTAATTTTTCTGTTCTTTATGATCTCCCTCTATAATGCAACAAAGGAACTAATATCTAAATGATCTTAGGTATTGCCCTGCTTATCCTTCCAATCTTCTGGCAAAATCGGATATTACTTTGCATACAAAGTGAGTATACAACAACTGCAAAAGCAAAGTATATTAAGTCCTTCTGATAATTTGATTTCCAAGCGCCTACCTTTAGCCAGTCCAATATTGTGCCCCAAGTGAAAACATGATGTTGGCAACGCAAATGTTGAAACACGGCCTTCCAGACATGTTTGGAAAAGCTACAGCGAAAGAATAGGTGTTGATGATCTTCTCAGGACCTGTCACATAGAACACAATTATTAGTATCAATAATGCTCCAATGTAACAATTTGTCTTGTGTATTCAACATCTTCCAACATACAAGTCACAGTATGACAACATATCTTGGAAGATAATAACTGCACAAGACAATTTTTGCCCAGTCAACACCTGTATAACCCTCTGTTGCTGCTCCAACATCACTTTTGATTGAAAACTTAGCATCAAGGAGTCAAATTCAACTATCGTCACCTTTAGGTAATCTGATGTTGTGGTTGTCCCGTCCTTTGCCAAAAAGAATTTTCCTTTGGTTTCTTTCTAGTACCTGAAAAACTTTGGCTCATAGCCTTATATTTAACTTCCTCGTCAATTCCTGGTAATTTATAGCAAAATGACCCCAAGGATGCCAAATATCCTTCTAGAAAGAAGTTCACCTCCCATTTCCAAAGGCCTTCTTGAAGAAATGAGTATTGGTCCCTCATTCCAAGGGTTCTTTTCCACATGTAAGAATCCAACTGATTGGGTTGAACTTCCCACATTAACTTACCCTTTAAGATGACTGAATGCACACATTTTACCCAAAGGTTTTTTTCTGACATAGGTCTCAGATACACTTTATGATGTAAGACTTGTTTATAATAAGGAGGTCAGATATCCCCAGATCACCTGCCTCTTTTAAAGTGCAACAAATACTCCATTTGATCCTTGCGTTTCTAGAGCCACCCCAAAAAAAAGACTCCATTATCTTTTCAATTTATCTAATAACTGGGTATAAAAAAAGGCAACAGCCTGATATCTACAGGTTGCAAGCATAACAGTGTTTAGTTGGAGTTTGCCCCCGTATGAGAGTTTTCAGGCAGATCAACCGTTTGTTTTGCTAGTTAATTTTTTCAATAGAGGGCCATAATCCCTTATAAGACAACTTTCCAACGGTCAGTGAAATTTCTAGGTATATAACAGGATGGGAACCAATGTGCATTCGTAACATACTAGAGATGAATTGTTTCCTTGAGTTTGGCACTCTAGTAATGTAGACTTCACATTTTTGGGGGTTTGGCTTCAGTCCTGATAACCCTTCAAACTTCTCCAAAGAGTCCTTTATTATCCTGACAGATTCTTCATTAGCACTTAAGGATGAAGAGATCATCTGCAAATGCCAAGTAGATAAGCTGGATTGCCTCACTTTTTAAATGTAATTTGAAGTTTGAACCATCAATGTGACTTAAGTATCTGAGTAAAACCTTTCATTAGTAAAGTGAATAGGCAGTGAGAGAGAGGGTCATCATGTCTTACTGCCTCTAAAAGGTTGGAAGATGTCAATGAGTGATCCATTTAAGTTTATAACAAAGGAGATAGTTTGGTAACATAGGTGAAGCCATTTTTTGAATTAAGGAAATTTTATTTTTCCAATGTCCATAAGATATCTTAATTTACAGTGTCAAAAGTCATTATCATATCCACTTTAACAGCACACGCACATGCCCCTCCAATACGTTTGTAATCCTTTACTAATTCATGTCTTATGAGAATAGTGTCATGTATTACCCTTCCTTGAATAAATGTTGATTCATTTTTATTGATTGAGTGTGGCAGCAAACCCATCTGGTCTTGTGTAAAATCTTGACCATATTCGTCAACGAAGTTTATGGATTATGAACTTTTAAACAAATTTTGAAAAAGCTACATGTGATTGACAGGTGAGTAATATGTCTATGAACACAGGCTTGCCGATGAGCATCTCAAACCACTCAGTACCTCTGTGTTGAAATAGTGCGCGTAAAGTTTCGGAAATTGTACCCATATTGGACAGCATCGAGCTTAAGGTGTTGGATTGGCTTGTCTGTGACCCATGGCCTCAAAAAGAAGACTATATTCTCAAAAGGCATTGGGAGGAGCTTAAGGATACTTTGTTTAGAGTCTACAGATTGGAATCTGAAGATGAATAGGTCTTCTTTTATTCTTTGTACTTAAAGAAGGCCCTTGGTGTTCCAACGATCTTCAGCAAACTTCATATTGGAAAAAGATGCATTGTTGCCACAACTTGGCCTATGATGGCAAAACTCTATTTCTATTTGTCATTCGTGACATCTTTAGGGTTGATAAAACAAAATTTCTTGCCCTTATTCCTGTCAGTGTGAACAAAGGAAAGAGATGAAGAGATTTTGGGAGAAAAATTAGGCTTGAGCAACGAAGCTCTAGCCGATTTTGCCCTAACATATGCTTGCATGTTGAAGAGCTGGGTCAGATCAAAGGATACCCAACCATTTTAAAAAGAAAAAGCAGCAAAAATGTTCTCCTACAGCTTGTTCGCGGCCCAGATTGCCTGAGTAGTTGCCGAAGGAAAGAGAAGAGAGAGAAGAAAGACATTGGGTGTCAGGGGGATGCTTCTATCCATTGGGGGGTTAGGCTTTAGAGAGAAGATAGGGAGTTTTTTCTAGAGAGAACATTATAAAGATTCACAAACTTAAGATAAATTCAGACCTGAGTAGATCTAATGTTACTTATCATCCTTTCACAATCCTGAACAAGGTTCGTCTTCCTTGCGTCTGCACTCCTTTTGATTTCCCATTATTGCCGGACTTGAGTTAAATTCATTTACTTCTTTTCTTCTGGAATCTGTTCCAGAAGACTTCCAGTTTTAAACACACAAAAAAAATAGATGGCCTTTAGGTATATGTAGCCATTTATCCATTGATTAGCATTTGTGGCACCTCAGTTAATGCACAAGAGACCTTGCTTAAGGAGATCATGCCTCAAAGTCCTAATTACATCATCAAGATGCAATCCTTTAGTGTGCTTGTTACTACATGTATATTGATCCTAGTAACAATTGGGTGACTGATCAGAAAATAAAGATGGCATTAAATGAAAATGTTCCTTCTCCTACATACCCTATTCTCCAGCCATTTCCAGTAAAACATCCTACAAAAAATTCTGGAGGATATCATCCATACATTAAAAGTTTGCTTCAATCTTCCTGCTCTGGAAGCATTGACACCTCAAATTGTTTTACAATATAAAAGGCTTTTGTTTGGAATGCAAAAGGCATAGTAATCAACATTTCATCTGCCGCCTCTTCAAAAAGTAAGCCAATGTTTGACAACACATCAACTAAGAAGTCATAGTTCTTAGCATGCTAGAGGAACCAATTTTCTACACCTAGAAATTCACAAAGAATACAAACCTGGAGTGATGTTTGCAAAGGTATAACTTCCAGTGGACGAAGTGGAAACAGAAGATATAACATCACCATCAGGAGATATTAAGTCAACCTTGATATTTGCTGGGCCTCCATCTTTACTTGAGCAACCATCCCAAGCAATAGCTCCAAAAACTCTTCCGGTAATTGAGAAACTACAAAACAATAGCTTAAAGAAGTTAGGACAGGACTGTGCTAAAACATACAGACATATACGTATACCATACAAAAAGAAGAAAAAGGCATAATGCACAAATCGCGGTACAAACCCTGTGAATCGGAAGTTTATATCTTCATTTGCATTGCAGCCGGTATGGTCAACAATAACAGGAACCTATCCATAAAAATAAAATTGAAATGTTAAATTGCTCAAAGACAAAAGAATAAAATGAAAAGAAACCAAATTTGTCAATGGATTTCTGACTTCCAAAGTCAATCGAGTTAATTACATTTATCTACTATACTCAAACTACCCCTGCCTTTTTGGGAAACTGCCATAACCCCTAAATCCTAAAACTTATCTCCCTTTCTGCTTCTAGTTAGTCAACAAACTTTGACTCGAAAAACATACACATGCTGATGATTACCTATGATATAACCAATTATCAAAGCGATTCCAATTAGCTATCTCCTTGTAGTTTTGTTTTTTTGCCTCTGCCAGCAATACAGCTACCTTCTTTCCCCCTCTCTCTCTCAATCACTGGCTCTTCCCCATACCACCCTATCCTTTCTTCTTTTCAACGTTCTCCTCGTTCAGCAATATACTAAGGGGACAGTGTTTTCATGATTTCTAATGTATTATATTGGATTAAACATGCCATGGCTTATATCCAGTTGGATTAGATTTAAAAAGTAGTTGATAGCCACATTGAGAGTTGCCTATAGAGTGTGCCATCCCTGTTTGTGTCTTTTCTAGAACTGTATATATGATAGGTAATGTGGTGTATATTCTGATTTAGAGAATGACGGCTGTAAAATTGCATTTATCAATAAAACGTTTAGTTCTTAAAAAATAATAATACTAAAAAACAAATAAATAAAGTAGTTGATAAAATAGAAGGTTAAGCAGCAAGGGTTTGTATAAGGGCAGTCTATGGCTGGGTTGGAGATGAAGGGGCGGTTTCTTCTTCTTTTCTTCTATTGATTTTCTAAAGTAGTTGATACAATAGAAGGCTAAGCAGCAAGGGTTTGTTTAGTGGCAGACTATGGCTGGATTGGAGATGAAAGGGCGGTTTCTTCTTCTTCTTGTCTGGCTCTTCCCTTATACCACCTTATCATCTACTACCTCTGTCACAAAATATAAATCCACTTTGACTTTTTCAAAATAGTACACTACGTTGAAAAGTCAAAATGGTCTCATATTTTGGGACTGATGTAGCATTTCTCTTCTTTTGAAGTCCTCTTCTCATTGAGCAATAAACTAAGGGGACATTGTGTTCAAGGTCCGAACGTATTAGATCGGATTGAAGTATGTCACAACTTGATTGAGATGCAGATAACCCTTCGCTGTAGCACGACGTACTAACCTGTTCAGGATCCCACGACCAACCCTCGGGTCCCTTGACTTTGATAAGGAAAGAGCCCTGCAACTCAACGTACATAAACAAGGAGAAGATGAGAAAGGCAAACAAAAGTTAGCAGAGGGTGAAACTCAGCAAGGACCAAGAAAATACAACAGTAATTTCATTCGAGCAAAACTTTATGACGTTTTCTTTAGTATAAAGTAATTTGAATATATGAAACTTCAACTTGATGCAGAATAAGTCACAAGTTAAACAGAGTAGTAAGTAATATTTTGTTCCACGGCCTAGATTATGGTACTTAGTTTCTAATCACATCTTCAAGATAACTCGCATAAAAAATTGTAATCATAGCTACAAACAGAATGAACGGACTCTGCAGTACTCTTCAAGTTCTGTCCCGTAAAAAGTCTTATGGCTTAAAGAAATGTAGCAGTAAATTGCAAGAATGAAAAACTAGAGCTTCGATCCGAGTCTAAAAATAACAGGATGAGGGGAAAGCCAAATGAACTGGAAGAATTTCTGAAAATGGATTTTGTTTTTAAAACAACCATGTCAAAGCTATGCGTATGAAGAAGAGAACACCAGTGACAGAAATTACCTTGTCATAAACAGGAAGGAAATAGTATCCATTCGGAGCACACTGTGTCCTGTCCTTCACAAATCCGTCCAAAGTACGAAGCTCAACCTAGAATAGTCATTTCTTTTAACTAAACCAAACATGCATAAACAAGGAAAAGGAAAAGTAAAACATTTAGGAACACTCCGGTAGGTTCAGAACAATATTTGAGTCGTTTAAACTAAAAACGTCTTGTTCTCTGAATCCTGACCCAATTTTAAAGTTATCCCCTTACAAGACTTCCAAAATGGCTTTCTGGCTCTCCCCTATAAAAGAAAATTGCATTATACCATATTGATCACTTGAGCTAACCCATCCTACTAGAGAGCATATTTTAAGATAGTCGTCCTCAACAGGAAATATAAAAGAGTTATCAACAACAAAGAGCAAGATGAGGTGTCCATGACAATCCACATTAGAGAAAGGGTTGAATATTTTAGCTGTCGTTTTCCCCAACCTTCGCAAGACCCATCCCCACCCCCTATTGGTTCCATGTGTGAGTCTTACCGTTAAAGATATCCAATTCAATACAGCAAAGTTAACAACGTTCATTTTCTAAAAAAAACATGTAGAATTAAAAAGAAAGTGGTTAACTAAAAGTGAGAAAAAAATGCTAGAATCAAAAGACTATCATAGGATATTGATTATAGAATCATGCCTTTATGAACCAAAACTTCCCAATCATGCAATTCAGGTTTGGGCAACAGAAGTAAAGTTCCCGAAAATACAATCAGACTCTGAAAGATAAGGTGGACTCCATGATTGATATAAATGCCAAATAATATGTTTAGCTGTGAAAATGAAAGGATAAAGAAGATTTTAATGTTAGGCGACGTAATTGGAAAGAATAATGAAGGATTGACTTGTCCCCGTAGAGGTAAGTTTGCAGCAAGCAGAGGAGAATATATTATAATCCAGATCGGAAACTGGACTCAGGTTTGGTGAACCCCACAGATGAAAAGGTACATTAAAGGACCTCTATCCTACCCATGGATCAACTCGTTCACCAAAAAAGGAAAAAAAAAAAAGGTGGGCACACTTCCAACCACACAAAGCCTCCACTGGCACGATACATAACAAGAAGTTTATCTTCCCGAACAATTTTCCTTTACTTCTTCAAAGAAAATCTTCAAATAAGTTTGCAGGTTTTCTTTAGCTTCAGTTATCTGAAACCTGTAATCTCACCGGCTGAACTGAATTAGGCAGCAGGAAATGAATATCAACAAATTATTCAAACATGTCAAATAACGCTAAGAGATAAGCAGTTACCGTAACGTGAGAGTAGTCTAGTTTCGCATCTGATGATTTCCTCGACTTCATTAAAGTCTTGCTCGCCTGATGCAGTGGACATTTACTTTCAATACCAAACCATGGAAATGGAAATGGAAATGAAAAAGGAAACAACTTGTCTAAGACAATCCAATCTAATCTAGAAAACTCCTTACTACTAGCGGTTCAACAAGCGATTTCCCATTATTCATCCACCAGGCCTACCACACTTCTTTACATCCATTCACAAGTTCGAAGAGCAATCACTGGGAAAGGGGTTCTGAGAATCCTGCTCTAGTAAATATGACTACAATATGAAGTATATAACAACTCTTTGGAAAACCGAAGTTCGGACCGTCACATAACAAACATTGATGTGAATTTGGAATACCTCGATAAATCCACCGCAGCCTCGAAAAGAATCAGCATCGGCATTGGCGTGAAGTGCAAACAGTGCAAAGAGAACCGATAGCATTAGAGAACGTACAAACAGAAAATCTATAAACGCCATTATTATTCCTATCTGAGGCGAGATAATTCGTAGATGGGACGAAATCCTCTAACACGCAATCTTCTCTCAGCTCTCTGCCTGCCTGACCTACTTTACCGTTGTGCAAGACTGTCCGACGTTTTGAACTAGTCGCCTGTTGCGCGTGGCGAGGGTTTCCGTCAGCTATTGGGTTTCAATATGCTCGTAAACGTTCAAAGGGCGAACAGACTGATACTGAGAGTGAGACACTGCAGTCCAACAACGGAACTTGTCGTCATTATCTGACCAGTCTAATTTCGCAATGGGCCCGGGCTCGTATTGATCTGGTGAGTCCTGAACGTAAGCCCAGTCAACATTAATATGTGTCATCGAAAACACTACATCGAATTCTAAATAAAGAAATAGGGAAAAGTGCGTCCAAATCCATATTGTTGGATGAAATTGTGTATTTGTTATGAGATATGATCTTTCTTTTTTTCTTTTTTCTTTTTTGCTTTTTCCTAAAGAACTGGAGGAATTGTAGCACACATTGAAGGAAGCAGTGTGTCGTTGACCAAGCATAACCTGGTATATACTTACCCACCGAGACTAAGGTTCTCGGTATACAATTATTTAGTAAATTACAACGAAGGTGCTAAAGTCATCATTGTCTTTGCGACGTATAGCCGCTGTTTGACTGCGTGGCACACACCATCATACGGCACAACAAGTTTTGAAATATTATCCCCCATACCATAGTTTAGTTGGTATTCAGATTAGAAGTTGATTCAAGAGATACATGGTTCGATTTCAAACACACACATTGTAAGTGTTTCACTGCTATCTGTACCAAAGACTCAGTTTACAGTAGACACCTTGTGTGGGCTCCTTACATATGACATCCCCAACTTATGAGGTCGTTGGTTCCTATTTACATCTTCTACGATGATCCTTGTGGCTGGAACGACAGGACCACTCAGGATCAAGATATGGTCTTTGCTCCAAGTTTTGAAATATCATATTATTTGCATTAAATGATGATGAAACTTGTCACCACTATCATGATGTTGGAAACACCCCGATTACGGTGTTTATAAAAAGTTACGTTTGTGAATTTATGGAACCTTTGTGCCAACAGATGATTATATTATCATCGCGATTGGGTGTATGACCGAAATATGTAGTTCTTTTATAAGTAATTTACTTACAAATGTATTTTCTGAACAAAATTTTTCTGGCGCTCTACGATTTGCACTAGGCGAAATATACGATTCTGTTTGTGTAATGATGTTTATGTCAAAGCAAGAGTCTATAATAGTAATTACGAAAATTGTTGCGCGGTGCATGTTATGTAATGTTATTATTATCGTTTTTAATTTAATGGGACGCAAAGCAATCTATGGCCAGAAAATGTACTTATCAGCATCGGCCCCAATAATTAGTATAAATTTTGGCTAAACTATTACTCTCTTTGCTTAAACATTATTATCTTAGTTGACTTTTCAATATATTATAAACTATCTTATTTGACTTTTCAACATAATATTAAAAAATTTAAAACAATATTTTTAAAAATCGAATATAAGACTTTTTGTACTAATAATCAAAATATCATAATTTGTTTACAAGTTTTTAAAATATCGAATACATTTTTTTAAAACATAAAACTATTTGGTGTTCTATTTTTCTAAATGATGCACACATAAAAATTCATTGTGTCCGAGTATAATTGTTTTGTTATATTGATTGTGCTGCTAATGTGATGTATGTCAACTCCATACCATGTATATCAACACAAAATTTGAAATGGCTATTCTAGTATACTCCAAACAAATATGTTTCAATCGAAACCATTTAAAATTATTCTTATTCTCCCATTCCATATCCGCCAACAAATGTCCATTGTTTATATCCAATGTTTTTCTGCATTACCTTTTTTACATATCACAGTCATCTATAATAATAAGGGTAGAGAGATCCTCGCATATATCTAAAGTTCGGGCGACGTTTTGTTATATAATATGTACAACCATACGAAACTCCTTATTCTCTCATCGTTAAAACATGTGACACTCTGCTAGTAAATTTAATGGATATTGACGTAAAGTCAAATGAAATGTTTACTCTTCTATTATTTGGGACGAGTGGCTACGACAATGAAACCGGGTGAAGTCGGTTACAACTTTTATAAAGGATCCATTTACTTTACGTAATAGAATTGTAAAGCATGTAGACTTAATGATAGAAACTCTTAAAGCGTCAAAGGAATGAGCTAAAATATATAAAGATCTAAGCTTTGAGGCAATGGACTTGATGTAAGACTGCTTGGACCTTTTAATGGATATATCCTATAAAACAAACAAAAGTTAGAGTTATGCGGAGTTCAACTCCGGAAAAGCCATTTAACGGTCAAGTCAGATAAAGAATTTAGGTATAAGAATACCTCAGAAAAGCGCATACGTCCATAAGTATTAAATTAGGTTCATATCCAATGCTTGTTGATGGCAAGGTGATATTATATGCAATCAAAGAGAGACCAACTTAAAGAGCACAAAATGATCCAAGTGACGAATGTGTGGTGTACTTGGCTTTCAGGATTGTGTCATGTGTGCGGGGGACCAATCAAGTGCTGACATACAGGAATTATATTCATTTGCGACACCATTTAGGCATAAGTTGTCTTCTAGCAATACAAGTGATACTATATCAAAACACGCATTTGGTGCATGAATAGTGATCTTGCTTGTGCGGATGCAGCATGAGGTTCACCTCAAATGTTTTCTGACACTTCTCAGATTCAGTCATTACTTATCATGCCTAGTAAAGAAGCTATATGTTGAGGTTTTGGCTAGATGTTTGCTCTTTATATTCACTGTACCTGTGGGATGGTGCTAAGAGACTGTCCATTATGTAACATAAAGATGTTTGTTCCTCCAAAGTATGTGATTTGTTGACATTATGCAGGGGTGTGATTCGTTCATGCCAGCCGTTTATAAAACAAATTAGAGTATGCTACATGTAGCTCGGGTTTATCCTCATCAAAATTGATTTTAGTATGGCCAATTCCTCCTCAACATATGTCATTCTGATAAGACCATTTCTCAACAATTTCAACAATTACTTATTCTTATCATTTATCCATTAAATTTAAAGGCACGCTGTAATACAGAGGCCCAAACGAACCAACAAGTTACCATGGTATGTTAGTACACATCTCTTAAAGCAAAGTCCTGTTTTTATCAGTGATGAGAACAAAACCATCAACCTGGAAAATGACAAGTGTAATCACCTCAACCCCATCTATCACATTGCCACTGTTATGCGCCTAGAATCAATAGCTCAGCCGGGTTTCTAGTACTCAAAGCCATCCTGGTCATCGCGGCTAAAGCAGACATCTGCTAGTAAGTAGCATAGCTATGCAACTTGAAACGTGGTGCCACTCGACGTCCATGCACAAGGAAGACATGACAATTGGCACTCTCTCATAGCTTTTCGACATGCATTGGCTGCTCAAACCACACAAAAATACATTTGAAACCAACAGAAAAATTTTTCCACAAACAAGACAGGTTTTTGTAATATCATGACATACAAACATGGTTAAACCCACAACTGACTTGAGCGGCAGAAGGTTTTTTCTTGAGTAACAACTCTGAGACCTCTAACGTTGTTCATATTGTGTAGAGCTCTGGTGCTAGATTATGTGGCAACAAACTACGTATGTGCAAGCCGTTGCTAATGTTTTTCGATATTCTGATCATCTCTGGTCTAGATGAAGATCCGACTTTGCTATTTGGCATTAGAAAGAGGGTCTTCTAAGCTCAGACAAAAGAGACAATCAAGACAATGTTTCTAATGCGAAGCGATGCACTAAACTATGTAGTCTTAGTCGGACCGAACAGCCATCTTAACAAGGAGATAAATATGCAAACTTTTTTTGCACAATAACACGTGACGGCGACAAGGCAATTTGTTGCAACAGGTCTTGCACACTCCTCAATCGTGTGCACACCTCAACGGTGGATGGGGGTAATACTTAAACTCTTTTTGCGCACCTAACACGTGACTCTAGTGTAGGAATTAAGTCGCAAAAGTGCGGGAGATGGTTCTCAATTTGCGGATGCCTCAATGATGTGTACAGGATTAAGTCACAAAAGTGTGGGGATGATTCCCTTTTTCGTGCGCCCAACACTCGGTCCATCTAGACTCTATGTACCTAACACTCAATATGTTCCGAGTGGACCCAATAAGGAGATTTTACGGCACAGGTTTGCTGCATTTGGTTCATACCTTTCAGGGAGAACCATCAACTCTCTTAACAAACCTGGTTCAAAGTAAAAAGGAAACAAAGCGCATGTGTCTTGTAAATTCCGCAGCTCTTCAGCTCTTTGCACCCTTGGTGACAAATGCGTTGGGTTTATGAAATCAATGATGGTTGGCTCGGCCGCAAATGCAAGGCCACCCTTGAGTTCGTCATGTCTTGTCCAACAACAGGCACATCTATTTCACCTTTCTTCTTGCCTTTAGCTCAGGAATTTTGTTCATCGACATGGTTTCTATAAAGCAGAGACAAGCACGTCAATACATGTGGACATGGCCAAACAACAATTAAAACACACATCTCAAGGGCCTACGCTCAACAACTTTTGTTCTTCATTGTTCAATATGCAAAAACTCGTTCCATTGACTAAGTGGTATGGGTGAGCCTTCTCGAAGCCTCCCTAGTTACCTTCAGCTAGTCCACGATGGCTTCAAAAGACTAGAGGCTTCGGGCTATTTCTTCATGCTGCATGTGGGTGTCTCTATTGCTGACTTTAGAGGTACGCTGGACCTTGCAGCTTGTCATGCAGGACTTCTTCACATAGAATAACCTGTCTTTCTAGTTTTTGGTGGAACTTTGTAGGTTCTTACAAAATCAAAATCCCGACACCAAGGTTCTCTTGCTAAAACAGAACCAATTATTCGAGCATTTACATGTAAAAAATGCCTTTGAGGTGTCTATGTCAAAGCTGACTTGAATGGCTATACGAAACAAAAAATAACAATCGAGGCTTCTGAGCTCGCCATGAGAAATTTGAGGAAACCTAAGGTAATAAAACCCCGTAATTTTATAGGTCGGGGTACAGGAAGTCTACGCATTACCTTGAAATACTTTTCCTTAAGCAACCTCCTACCCCTTTGGGAGGTCGTAGGCTATCCGACCAGCGGGGGCCAAGATTGGAACAAATTTTTGCAATCTATCTTATACACCTCACATATCCTACTCAGCCCAGTCTGGCTCATAATGCCGTGACTACTCTGAACTTTGCTAGAACCTGACCACCTATTTACGCCACCGAATTTTAACTTTGGATAATCAGGGATGTGGGGCATGAAGCTACGGTGGTTTGATGCCTGGGAGAGGATTATAAATCCACCACTAGCGCCTCCACCGTTGGGACACCATTGCTAGGCTCGGCCACAAAATCAGCCTATTGACATGACCCCTTATCTTTGGCCTCTTTGCCAAATGGAATCCACCCTCTAAGGGTTTCAGAAGGAGAATACATGTCTAAATAAGAAAAATAAAGACAAAATGGAGATTTACTTGGGGAGAAAAGGCCGAAAGAATGACACCCGAGGGAGACCACTAGAGAAAATGGTCGAGGATGAAGATGGAAGATGAACTGTTGTTGAGTAACAAGTAGAAAACGATAGGTGAAATTTTTGAATTTCATGGAAATAGAATGTTGAAGTGGAGGAAAAATGATTGAGAAAGGCTTTTCAACCTAAACATTTTGGGCATTACAGACCCCAAAAATCGCATAGAGAGAATCTCATCATTGTTGCCAACTTTCTATCTGGTTAGTAACTAAGACGTCAGCAGCTTGCGACAGTGAGCAATCAAAGAGTGTTGTGCATTGTAGGGAGATTATACTTCATTTTCCGTTCAGTAAGGCTAATATGGGGAGCATCCTAATGAGGACAAACATATCACCTTGAAAAAACGACAAATGTGATCGGCTCGGCACAGGCGATGTGGTCCAACCTTACAGGTAACGGGTTGCTTAGTCTTCACCTCAGCACCTCGTGCCATATACACAATCAAGTCGACATGGTATAGGGGGCACAAGACTTCTCTTCGACGCGAGCACTCACGAACCAAAGCTAGCCACCTTGACCGAGATCTAATCACCTCAACCCTAGTTGTCACCTTGTCAGTTTTATACGTTTCGGCTCAGCAGCTCAGCTGGGTCTCTAGTGTCAAAAGCCATCCGGGTTAACCCTACTGGAAAGACACCTGCAAGATCAGACACCTGTCAATAAGCAGCTTAGCCATGTAACTCAACACGTCGCGCCACTTGGCAGTCGTCACAAGCAGGACAGGACACTTGACACTCTCTCATAGCTTCTCAACATATATTGGTTGTCCAAACCATACAAAATACACAAGAAACGTCCCATAGTAGGACACATTCGAATTCAATAAAAAAAAATACTTCATAAACAAGACAGGTATCTTTAATATTCCATCATACAACTTTGGTTAAACCTATAACTGACCTGAGCGTTGGTGAATTTTCTTCGAAGTAACAACTCCGTGACCTCTAACGTTGTTCATCTTGTGCAGAGCTCTGGTGGCCGATTATCTGGCAGCAAACTATGTATGTGCAAGTCTTTGTCAACATTTTCCGATATTTAGATCATCTCTGATACAAATGAAGATCCGACTTTATTAATCAGAAACTATGGTTATCACGCATAGAGGAATAGGTGGAGTAAGAGCATACCTTGGAGAATGAGGAAGTATAGGAGGTCAGCATGAAGCTCACATATTCGAGTCGAGATACTATGAATGAGTCTAGACTTTCATATGTCCTAAATGTGTCGCTTTTTGAGTTAAAACGTGAGTAACAATTATGTTTCTGCATGGACACGTAAATATATATTGGAGATTCCTCTATAGATCGTTGTGCATTGGTTCGAAGTAGACTCAAGTTAGAGGTCGGTGCAGCAATTAAAGAGGAGAACGAGAGTTTAAAGATAGCACGCGGTTGCATTAAAGTTGATAAAAATGATCACGTACGAAGATATAAGAGTACTGTTGCCTTATGAATATGCATGTGTATGATCAATCATCACACATACACATGTGTGTATTCAATGTACCTTACTTATCATAATATTAATTTTTTATATATCGTAAATATAAAAATAATTGAGGCTTTTATTAATTAAATATGCACTTTAATAATTTTTTTTTTCAAATTTAACATTATTTATTCAATTTAAAATTTCATACTACATTTGTAACAAAAATATTATTTTTAAATTTATAAAAATCGAATAACAATTGTTTATTAACTTTCACAAAATTTTAACATTATTTATTCAATTTAATATTTTTAAATTTTTGGGTCCTTGATGGAAAAAATATAAAGGTTATGGATGCAGGTTGAAACAAAAACATAGGAGTAGACCTTTCCTTTATCGTGTTATGAATTCTCTTTAGTGGTTTAAAAATGAAACAAAAAAAACCTAAGTTATGAATGTGCGTTATGAAACAAGAAAAAATGGTGCAATATAGACATAACGAGTACGACCCAAAGTGTAATTTTACTTGTCTACAACAACAACAAAAAAAAAAATCATACCCGGTATATTTTAACGACATCAAAAATTATCGCTAAGGTCTGGTGTAATTTTCCTTGATTCAAAAACATAAATGTTGTAATTTTCAGAATTCAATTTAGGAGTGTTTATGTAACTTTGTCAAATTACGGGGAATGAAAGGTAATTTTGCCAAGTTTTTGCTGGGGAAAGTAGATGTAGAATGGACGTAGTCAAAAGTGCAAAAATAAGCCAAGGGTATTTTAGAGAGGTTATATTATAAGATGCGCTGGATGGTTGCTGCCGGCCTGCGGGTAAAAGATGCCACGGGTAAGAGAAAGACAGTCGGGGGAAGGGGTCCGGGGTGAGTCCGGGTCAACAGAAGGGAAAATGGATATAGGCTGAATCCAACAAAGACCTTTGGAGTGGGTGTATACAGAAATTTGTCGATATAACTTACTTAAAACATGATGGGGAAGATTAATTGGTGTTGGAGTTGTGGTGTTGTTTCATTCCGCTACTACTATACCCATCTGCATACTAATACGCCATCACCCTCCTATTCAATTTCTCATTCTTCTTTACCTTCTTCATTCTCATTCATCCAAGAGGACACCTGCCCCAAAACCCTAATTTCAATCAACCCCTTCCCCCCTTTTCCTATTGCCGACCCTTTTGTCGCGATTGTGGCGCTCCCTTTTTCGCTTCTTATCGCTGTCCTTCTTTTCCATCTGGCCTGCGGCGTTTCTTATGTCCCACTTGAACTAGCTTGTTCTTTGTGTACGGTACGGTTCAAGATTGGTTTTATTTGTATATTTTGCATTTTTTTGGCATACCCCTGTTTGCTCTTTGCGATTTGAAAAAGTGATCATTACAAGACCTGGAAATGTGTCCTGGCTGTCTGTAGATTGTCTGTCTTATTATGTTTCAATTGTATTCGGGGATGGATTTAACCGTTGTTCTCGGATTTATTTTCTTTGGTGTTCTCGGGCTTCAGGTCTTGGGTAAATTGGTGCTTTCGACTTGTCTAATTTTTGTGTGATGTTCAGGGGCCTGTTGGATTTCCTTTCCTTAGAAGTGCTGGAATTTTTGGAACGTGTGTTTTTCTTCGCCTTTGACACTTGTAGTTAGTGCATCTTATTAGGAGTGTCATTTGCTGAATTACACAAGTAATTATGCACTCTATTTTATGCATCTGTTGATTATTTAAGAGTAATTCGTCTTTCTTTGCAAATCTTAAAATTGGATATCTTTTTTTCTTGCGATAACTTGCATGGGGTTAGTGTTTTGATTTAGATTGAATGAAAATTGACCTTTTTGACTCATGTACTTCCTTGGCACCATTCTTTTACTTTCCGACCGTCCTTTCAAATTTATAAATTGCTGTGTAAAGCTCTACATGATTTGTGGTGGGGCTACCTTTTTGTACTTCTTTCCTTTTCTTATTTAGGGTCGAATCTTTTACTATATAGCTTTTGTGAAGCCTTCACATTTTCAAAGTTTCTCTTTGTGAGCCCTCTGCTATGTGATCTTTTGTCTTGATGCCTTCAATTGGTCGGTGCACTAATGAACCAGGCTGAGAGTATCTGATCATGAACGAATTTGGTGGTCCTCAATTTGATAGTCTTGGAACGACCATAAGGAGGAAGAGGAGCCAGTGTTTAAGGCGGCCAAGGCCTGAAGGACCGGCAAAGGCGGTGGCCCCACTTTATGATGAAAGCCATGACCTATCGCCCTTGTCATCCTTTCCGGATTCAGATGATTTCTCCAGGCTTTCTGGAAACAATAATATGGCAGATGCTCATGCCAAAGAGAAGATTTTCAACCTTAGTCAGTGTATGTCAAGATGCCCTTCTGCTGAGGGTGATATTTCTGCTACGAAGATATCTAAGATTTTAGCTGGTAATTCAGTTCATGGTGATACTGCTGATGATAGACATGGTGGACATTGTGGGGACCTGGGAAGAACAGTCGGTAGTACAGGGAGTGAGAACAAGTTAAAAAAGGTAAAGTTGAAAGTTGGTGGTGTCACACGTACTATCCAGGCCAAACCAAGTTCTAATTGTCCTTCAAGTTCTGGTGGTTCAGGAAGTGGAGGTCCTGCGAAGCTTGCTCGGTCTTCTGATGCTTCTCGGTCACGGAAGTTGATTCTTCAGGTTTGTGGACCTTCCTTTTTGTTGTGTTTTAGCGATGAGTTATGGTCCACATGGGCGGACTTCCTTCTCCATGACTGGGATGGATTGAATCCTCCCAGGCTTTGATTTTCCCCCCTTTCCTTTTCTCAATATTGGGTACGTATGGCGGGCCTTAGAGCAACTGGTAAGGTTGCTGCTTTGTGATCTTGAGGTCACGGGTTCGAGCTGCAGAAACAGCGTCTTGCACAAAAAAGTGCAAGTTAAGGCTGCGTACATCAGATCGCAAAGCGATCCGGCCCCTCCCCTCCCCGCACCCTGCACAAACGCGGAAGCCTAGTGCACCGAGAACGTCCAATATTGGATACATAATTTTAGAAGTGACCCACTTGGCATTATTATTTTCTTAACCTCACATGGAGATGAAAACCTATTGGATGTTAAATTTTTAGTAATACTGTATTATTTTGTAATCATGTTATGAAAGTTGGAGGAGTTGTTGCCATTCAACATTTTGCCTCCACTTGTGTAAATCATCTTTTTAATTAAGAGGATGCTTTGCAGTCTTCCTCTAGCAGAACCGATTACACAAAAAGTAAATGCGTTGAACTGTGTTTAGGACATGGGTCTTTGATATGATAACTTGATGAACAAGAATAATGCTTTCAAAACTAGCTTAATGTTCTTGCACACGGAGAAATAATGGTGTAAATTATTCAGCAACTAAGCTACAACCTTTAGTCGAATTCTGTTTTTCCTGTATCCAACAGTGTAGAGTCCATCTGGAATGGTTGATAATAATACTATGTGGTTTTCAAGTGAAATTTGATTTCTTTGACTTTGGATCAAAATGGCCTACTTCTTAGTTGTCAACAGTATAGTTGATTTTGAAATTTTAAATGTATCATGAGATCTGAGGCTCCAGTCACTAGATTTTTTTTTTTTTTTTTAATATTGTTTAGGAAAAGGCACTTGAGAAAATATTGTAGCACGTGTGACTCTTTTATCGTGGTGTACACTATTATGAAAAGCAGATATGTAAATTGCCATTCACGGCCACTATATATAAAATTTTAATTAAAAAAAAGGGAAAGCAGATATTAGGTGTGATTCATGGTGGTTCTCTCTATCAGCCGTGATTGGTAATAATGCGTTTTTATCCTCTTTACTCAGGAGGACCCTGAGGAGGATCTTGATCCTTTTGATAATAGAGGTCGTGTACAAGGGGCTTCCCAGAATGGCTTTTCAGAAGGCAGTTTAAGCCTTGGGAAAGAGGATATGGGAAGGATATCTGGAAAGAATGGATCTGGAAAACAGAATGAGAGGTCTGATACAGTTCGCAAGAGCAGGAGGGTGCCGAAGAAGCGTGCTTTGGATGGGGTATGTGATGAAGAAGATGACGATGATGATGAAATTAGATATTTGGAGAAGCTAAAAACTTCTAGGATAGCCGGACTTAATAATTTGGAAGACAATTCTGCCAAGAAGCATGGAAATATTTCTGCACTTCCTAAGGGCAGAAAGTATGAGAACGTGAATGGTGTTGGAAGAATTGGGAAAGATGGTAAGAAATCTAGGTCCGAGAGAGACGTCCAGGACACTGATTACGAAGAGGAGGAAGTGCTGTCTGATTGTGATCCTGAAGGCAAGAAGAAGAAACAGAGGAAGGATTTTTCTACTGCGCCTGCAGAAAGCAAGAGGGAAGTGGCTCTGACAACCCGCCAGAGAGCCCTTTTGTCAAACAAGGATGCACCTGGTGCTAGTCACATTGAGTTTCCAAATGGTCTACCTCCAGCGCCTCCTCGAAGTAAGTTTATGTATTGTAGATTATATGCTTTTTCTGAATATTGATGTTTTTATTGGCGCAAATCATCAAACTTTGTCCTCTTTTGTAGAGCAAAAAGAGAAATTAACAGAGGTGGAGCAGCAGCTCAAAAAAGCGGAGGCTGCTCAAAGGCGTAGGTTGCAAAATGAGAAGGCAGCTAGGGAATCGGAGGTATACTCCTCATCAGTGCCCCCATGTTGTTAATGTTTATAATTACATGGTGTTTGTAGTAGGGAGATTCTGTTTGACCTTTACAAATCATAGGCTGAAGCAATCCGTAAAATACTTGGTCAAGATTCCAGTAGGAAGAAGCGAGAGGATAAAATAAAGAAGCGCCAAGAGGAACTAGCTCAGGTACTCGTTGGTTCTCTTGTTCCCTCCCCCCGTCCCCCTTTTTATTTCTTTCTCGTTATATACCTGTAAATGTAGACTCATGCAGTCAAGTAGAATAAGCATTTTGGTGCTTGATGCTGAGGGGGTTTGAAGGCCTCATTCAGCTTTTGTTCGAGTAGATACCATCTGAGCTATTGTTTCATTACAGGAGAAAGCTGCTGCTGCCCAGATGCTTGCTTCAAGAACCATTAGATGGGTCATGGGCCCTACTGGTACAATTGTTACTTTTCCCCAGGACATGGGTTTGCCCAAGATATTTGAGTCAGAAGTTAGGAGGTAAAGCTCTCTCTTTACTAGTGTTGGGCGATCTCTTTCTGCCATACAGTCAGTTTGTTATCATGTGCACAGTCGTTCAGATTCCTTTATTCCCTGTCCCTCCATTAACTGCTTATAGTTAAGAATAGGACACTTATTAATTCATTGTCCAGAAAAAGAAGAAAAAAAGAACATGTACTACTTCGAACTCATACTGGCCAGGGGCCTAGTTACTCCAGGAAAAAGGAAAAGGGAGCATGTACTACTTTGAACACATACTCGCCAGGGGCCTGGTTGCCTAATTTCTTGGCTGACGGTTTGGTTTTGAGTTGATATTGCAGTTACCCCCCTCCACGTGAGAAGTGCGTTGGCCCTTTCTGCACCAATCCATACAAGTATAGAGATTCCAAGTTAAGGCTTCCCCTTTGCAGTCTCCAGTGCTACAAGGCAATCCAGGCAAAGGTGCAGACAGAAACAACCTGCTAAGCGGCACTGTCTGATTTGATCAATTAATGATTATAATCCTGTAAATGGTACCAGAATGCAGTGACTATGGATTATAAATGTGTTCTGTACTCAAACACGAGTAGTAACCAGATCGTTTCAGAGTCGCAGGCTGCAATACCCTACTTGGAGCAGTTGGGATATGTAATGAATTCTCCGCGTATAATGTGACGTAGTGTTCGTATAACTGTAGTGCTTTTCTACTTGAGCCCTTTTTATTTGGTTTTACTTGGTTCCGTTAGACGATAGGGATGCAGTCATTTTCATAACCAAATATGGGGTATGTTGTTACCTTTTTATTTATTTATTTATTAACTCAATAGGTATATTGTTACCATATCAACCTTGGTAGGAGTTTCTTCCATTAGTATGGTGTTTGGAACCCCTGACCGCTCCTTTGAATATGCTTGCCATGTATCCATAGGTATAATTCTTCGGAATGAGTTATGCTAGGTAGCTTTAGGTGTATATTTAAAAGCATATTCCGTAATTAGCTTGCTAATACTCTTGAGATGGATGATCAGCGTGAGTTGCTTTGACGATTAGCTTTCAAAACTTCAGGTGTGTTCAGTTTCAAAGTGTTAGTGTATGTGCCCTAGGCTATGATTTGGATATTTATGTTATGCATTTATTATTAATAAAAGAGGTTTTATTATCATTATTATTGGTTAGTATGTTACACAATTTTGATATATGTCCCTGATTCATTATTGTTATGGAGATAAAATAATTTATAATCAGTATGAGTATTGATTTGATAATCATGAGATGATTATGTGTATGGTGATACACATCATGAGATTGCTACATGGATTAGCGTCATAAGTAAATCTCATGATAGTCATGTTTTAATCCTTTGACTTGAGATTGTCATAGTTTCCAACATAAGGACTATTATATTTTGACATGATCAAACGTTATCCGTAACTGGATAATAATAAAGGTCATGATTGAATGTGATAGAAATTATGTAGAGGATATTGAATAATCAAGATAGAATTTGTCCCTCTCTTTTGAGAGAGATATCTTTGGGTCCCTCGATTAGTGAGACTGTGAAATGCATGGCCGTGCTCAAATGAATTGATAGTGTGATTAATATCATTTGTTTTATCAGTCTACTTAGAGATCGAGTAATCATATGTTTGAACTATATAAGTATGACGCTGACCATGACTTATGTTCAAACTAGATATCGTGTGACAAAAGGGATTAATGCATGTATTATTATTAGGCTAGTTGGACTTTACTCGTATTAATTGGGTAGTTGTGATGCCTTGCTAGAAGCCAATTACGACTTGTTGGTTTAATAAAGATTTAATCAACTGCCAATTAATATGGGCCTATCGGGTCACACACAAGAATGCGTATGGCTGAGATTAATAATATTAATATTGGATATTAATTATTATTATTATTATCGTTTTTTAATATTAATAATATTAATATTGGATATTAATTATTATTATTAATTTCGTTTTTTATGTATATATTTATATCATCGGATAATAATAGAGAATCCATATTTGATATGGATTTTGATTTGTTTTATCTAATCCTAACAGAATCCGTATCTGGTACGGATTTCGATAGCGTTAACAAATCCGATCTGCAATCGGATTTTGATATCTATATATATGTATGGAGCTTGGCGTATCTCATACACCAAGCAATTAGAAAAACAAAAGAACAAAAAACGAAACCCTAGAATCGTTTTTGAGAAAAACGAGTTCTTCAACCGCGCCGTTTGAAGAGCTAGCACTCCGGACGGAAGCGTTCGTGTGGATACCGACAGAGGGTGTTCGTGATTTCGCACCTCTTCCATCTGCAGACTTCGAATCTACGGAGGTAGTTTTTGATTTCTTTTGTCGGATTAAACGAACAACATGGATCCTTGGTAGGAAATCGGAGATCAAGTTTTTGTTTCTATGACATTCGTGTGGAGTTTTACTCAATTGAGTTGAACGTACCTGCTGAAGGGCGTCATATTTTTCCTTTTGCATGTCCTGGGCGGGTAATGCATGTTTAGGAGGTATGAGAGAGTGCCATGTGTCCTATTTTGTTTATACATGACCGTCATGTAGCAACACGTGTTTAGTTGCATGGCTAAGCTGTTGGCGTGGTCGGAGTCTGTTTAAAATGCTTATGGCGAGTTGACCAAAAAGTCATTGACTACTGGATCCACGGCTAACTTATTAGGCATGGCCAGGTGCCTGCTACTGCCAATGTGACAGCTGCGACCGAAGCAAAGACAATAACTGAGATGACCAGCTGAAGCTAAGGTGATTGGTTTTCGATGCCTATGTATGAGAAATGTTAATGGTGACATAAGATCCTGGCCAGCCTGAGCATCTAATGGGCCATGTCGACTCAAATGTGTACCCATGTCTGAGTGGCTGACGTAAACACTTGGCGACCTACGCCCCTAGAAAGGTCAGATAACATCGACTGTAACAGGCTGAGTTAATTATATTTGTCGTTTTTTAGAGTAATAGTTTCGTCCTCATCAGATGCCCCTTGATTAGCCCTGCTCATCGTAGGAGGAAGACTGATCGCTTGTAATGGATAAAACCCTCTCATTTCCCAGTGGTTGTATGCCTATGAAGTGTTAAGTTCTGATTCGACGTTTACATGCGGTAATACTGAGATTCTCTAGCACAAATTTCAGGACAGTTTTAACTATGTTTTCATTTATTCCATTGACGCCTCAAGTTTCAAGGAGTGGGAACACGAAATCTCTTATTGCCTACAAAGATTTGAGGATTATAACCTTCTTTAGCCTCCTTCTTTTTCATTTATGTCTTCATCTTGCATATTTTCCTCTCTCTACAAAAAAGTTTCCCGTATATGTCCCTGCGTCTATTCATGTTATCCACTAGGAATTCTTCTTCTCCGACCGCCAACCCTTTATATCTAATCTTGAAGTAAGTCTCTCATTTCCATTTTTGGTGTATCTTTCTTCGACTATGTCTTCCAACTATAATGATTCTTAGAGTGTCCAAAAGGAGCCTCCTAAGTCGACAGTGAAGGAGGGTCTGAATCCTCCTCCTTGGAGAGGACCCTCTCCGACGTCAACCCTAGATCTTTGAAGAGGTTACGAAGGGCAATGGTTCCTTATGCCGGGTCTGGCGGTGACGTTGGGCCTAATGGCACTGCTTCGGCAGTAGAGCTGCTGGCGTTGCCCCCAGAATCCATTTATGGGCAGCGACTAGTATTGTCTTACACTCCCCGAGTAGTTGATCTTTCAACCCTTTTATTTGGTACAGTCATTAGAGGTTCTCTATCTAAATCAGTCCTAAAATCTTTCTATGCTCTGAACACAGCTGACTTGGTACATATTTACGAGGCCTATGAGAGAGACTGTACACAGTTTGATCTAATTCTTTCCCCTTCTGGTCAGGCAGCCTACAACTCACTGTAGGGGTATGTGGTTGTTTATGAAGAATAGTTCAAATCTAGTTTTGGCCTGCCTATCCCCAACCTTTTAAAGCCGATCTTATTCTTTTATAAACTTAGGCTTCCTCAGATCAAGCCTAATAGACTTAAAACTATAATGTGTTATTTCTTTTTTCTTAGGGTTGTTGAGGCCGAATTCCATATCCAAACTTTCAGGGGCTTTCTTATGTGTACAGCCTTTGATAGTCGGTTTTACTTGAGTAGGCGGACTTTAATCAACGAGTTTATCATTGTTGAGAATATACATACCTTTATCAAAAACTGGAAGAATCGGTTCTTTTATGTAAAGAAGGTCGATGCAACATATGTTGTTTTTTGGAACACTGCCAAGGCTAACAACAAAGCAGAGGCGGCGTTGATGCTTTGTGTCCTAGACACGGTGGTCGACTAGTTAAAGGTGGATGACTTAGTCCTTGAGAAGCCTGACCTGAACCACTTTGTGTCGGATCCCGACTTCAACACGCCGAGCCAGAAATACTTTGAAATCATCAAGAGTAGGTGCTTGGTCAGGGTAGTTTAACTTTTACCTTTTACATATTTTGTAACTCCACTAGCCCTTTATCCCTATTTTATATGAGCCAGATCTTCGAACAGGGGTGCCATGGCCGCAAAAAAGAAGATAGCCAAACGAAAGAGGAAGTCAAAGGTCATCCCCTCTCCCCAGTTTTCTGATGTCGAGATGGCAACCCTTGTAGTAGATAGGTCACAGAGTGTGATTATAAGGGAGCCGGGCCAGGTTGAGTAAGTGTATGTGCCCTAGGCCATGATTTGGATGTTTATGTTATACATTTATTATTAATAAAAGAGGTTTTATTATCATTATTGTTGGTATGTTACACAATTTTGATATATGTCCCTGATTCATTATTGTTATAGAGACAAAATAATTTATAATCAGTATGAGTATTGATTTGATAATCATGAGATGATTATGGGTATGATGATACAAATCAATCTCTTAGATACTTGTTATTGGATAGACACATCATGAGATTACTACATGGATTAGCGTCATAAGTAAATCTCATGATAGTCATGTTTTAATCTTTAGACTTGAGATTGTCATAGTTTCTAACCTAAGGACTATTATATTTTGACATGATCTAACATTATTCGTAACTGGATAATAATAAAGGTCATGATTGAATATGATAGAAATTATGCAGAGGATATTGAACAATCAAGATAGAATTTGTCCCTCTCTTTTGAGAGAGATATCTTTGGGCCCCTCGATTAGTGAGACTGTGAAATGCATGGCCGTGCTCATATGAATTGATAATGTGATCAATATCATTTGTTTTATCAGTCCACTTAGAGATCGAGTAATCATATGTTTGAACAATATAAGTATGACGCTGACCACGACTTATATTCAAACTAGATCTCGTGTGACAAATGGATTAATGCATGTGCTATTATTAGGCTAGTTGGACTGTACTCGTATTAATTGGGTAGTCGTAATGCCTTGCTAGAGGCCAATTATGACTTGTTGGTTTAATAGAGATTTAATCAACTGTCAATTAATATGGGCCTATCGGGTCATACACAAAAATACGTATGGCTGAGATTAATAATATTAATATTGGATATTAATTATTATTATTATCGGTTTTAATATTAATAATATTAATATTGGATATTAATTATTGTTATTATTATTATTAATGTTTATATATATATATATATATATATATTATCGGATAACAACGAAAGAATCCTATCTGATATGGATTTTGAATATCCTGATAGAATCCATATATGATATGGATTTTGATTGGCATCAACTAATCCGATTAGGACTTGGATTTTGATGTCTATATGTGTGTGTGTGTATGTATGTATGTATGTATATATATATATATATGTGTGTGTGTGTGTGTGTGTGTGTGTGTCTCGTATAGAGAACACACACGAAAACCAACAGAAAACCCTAGAGCCGTTTTTGGAGAAAAGCGAGTTCTTTCAGCCGCGCCGTTCAAGAGCTAGCACTCCGGGCGGAAGCATTCGTGTGGATACCGACAGAGGGTGTTCGTGATTCCGCACCTCTTCCATCTGTGGATTTCGAATCTACAGAGGTACTTTTTGAGTTTCTTTCATCGAATTAAACGAACAACATGGATCCTTGGTAGGAAATCGGAGATCAAGTTTTTGTTTTTCCGCTGAGCGTTTTGCAGTGATCTTGTCGGATACCCTAACAGGTTGTGCATGTTCAAGTGATGCAGCTGTCCGAGCAGCTATAGGAATTACGTGATGAGCATGTTCATATGGACGCATGTTAGTTTCTTTCCTCTCTCCCTCCCCCCTCTCTCTTCTTTTTCTTAGTTGATATGCGTTGGCCTTTTTTTTTGAAGGTCTGTTAGTCGAGGCTGAGGTGATTCCAATGAGTACAGGGCACCATGATGCCTTCCGTGCCGTCCTTGTCAGCTCCAAGGCTCTAATAACAGTACTGTCAAGCCCTAAGGCCGTAGTGGGCAAGTCCCTGGCCTAAAGGTATAGGAAAAGGAGCCGAGTCAAGGAGCCTTCACACGCTGTCAATGAATGGCTCTCCTCAATAAAGCCATCGCCTGCCGAGGTGCCTCCTCCTTAGTCGCAGTAGACCACTAAGACACTGCTGAGCCATTATGGAAAATGACTATGTTGTCAACCACGTGATCTTATAGAGGCTGAACAAGAATTGCGGATGGATTGGTCGATTACGCGGGATATGCTGACCAACTGCATCCACAGTAATATGGCTCTTGTAAGAGATGTCCTTTTTTGCTTATACCTTTGGAATAAAGCATTTGCATCTAACTGTTTTCAATGCCTGATTCATCTATGGTGGTATTTTTCAGTTTAAGGCGTACCAATTAGATATGTGATCTGGAGCAGATGAATTGAGGGATGTTGCCACATTTGAGAGGCATCAAACAGAGGAATCAGCCATGCTTAACAAGCAAATGGCCAAAGAGCTTGAGGAGGTTAATGCCGAGAATGCAACAGTTAGGACCAAGAATGAAACAGTCAAGCCAAGAATGTAGATCTGCAAAAAGAGGAAGGAGGATGCAGGTACCGGACTAGCCAATTCCAACTTGCGTGTAAATGAGCTCCAAGGAAAGGTCTCAAACCTATAGCGACCTCAACTGAAGCTAAATTGAAGGTGGAGTCTCTTTAGAGGGAACTATATGAGGCCAAGAAAAGAAAGTCTGAGCTTGAACAGTAATTAGCTTAGCTGCAACAAGAAAATCAGCAACTAACAAACTTTGTGGAGCTACAGTTGGTTGAGGTAAAAGCGACAACTGTGGTTGAGTTCATGAAGTCAGATTTTTCCATGGCAACATGGTCGTCCTACAGAGCTCCATCTTGGAGATGGAGCAGACTAAAGTTGTTGACGTCATCCCTGAGGTAGAGCCACTGCTGAACAGAGAGGATATGCAATCACTTATTTGTGCAACTCAGCTGTTCAAACAAAGTATGATCAGTAGCTCTAACTCTTCTTTGAATGTGCTAATTTGGGAGAAGCTGATGAGTTGACTAGGCAGCCCTGATCTCTAGATTCTTAGAACTTATGCTTGCAACCTCTCATTTCTATTGTACTATGATGAACAATCTTTAATGGAATGAAAGTTTTCCAAGTTATTTGAGTTCAGCTTTTCCTTTATTTTGTTGTCTTTTGATATGCTAACTGTTAACCAGAAAACTTAAGCTGAGTTAAACCAAAATAATCATAATAATAAGAAGAAAGAATCTTGACTTCGCCCACCTAGGGTGTTAGTCGAGGTGAAAGTTAATAAGAGTTGATTGTGAAAATATAATTTGATTTTCACAAGTGTAGACACCTCGAACTACATAAAGTAGAGCAAAGCTGAATAATAAACCGTCTTGACTTGAATCGTTAATCAATTTTGCACTCCAAGTATAATCACCTTGGGAGCCCAAAGCTGGATTGAATAAGAAAAAAGGAAAACCCTACTAATTTTCACATAAATGATTTTCACATTAAAGTATCCATCTTGAGGCTGCAAAGCTTTGATGGCTTGCATCCTAGTATAGCTTCCTCAAATATAGTCTAATAATAAATTAAACTAAAGTTTAAGTTCAGAAAACTTGTTCTATTGTGACGTCAAAAATCCATCTCACTATTGACTCTTTTCTGAGTTTAGAAGACTTGCTCATTTGTGCCATCAGAAACTTTTGTCCCACTAATAACTCTTTTGTGAGTTGTGAAGATTTTTTATATTGAGTGTTATTAAATAGTGTTACTCCACCGTTAAGGTATGATGACTACTCAGATCGGCGGAGGTCAAACGTAGCAAACCTGTGCTGTCTTAATCTCTTTGTTGGGTTCACCTAGATTTGTTGACTGTGGGAGTGCTTAAAACTTGTTGCTTGCATCTTAATCCCTAGAACTACATTTGAGACATACACAAAACCTATTGCGGCTTAATCCTTTTGTTGGGGTAGCTTTACAAACCTGCTATGACCAATTGGAAAACCTGTCCTGTGCGCAATTTTGAGACGCTGTGACGGCTCAAACCTTCCGAAGCCATATACTTGAGGTTCTGCCTTGAGTACATTACATTGTGTCTAAATTATTTCTACTCTAAAAGAAAAAACAAAGAATGATGGGCTTACATACTTGTTTTTCTTAAAAGAAAATCTACAAACATTATTCATGAAAAGGCTTCAAATTTGATGCATGACAATTTCAAGACAAAGTCCTAATAGCTAGAGTTCTAAATTGTAAGCTCCATATGGAAATGCGTTGATGACAGGATACGGGCCTTCCCATTTTGGGTCAAGCTTCCATGAAAGGCCTACCTGACTTGCATCAATCTTTTGAAGGTTGAGGTATCCAATATTGAAGAATTTGTCTCTAATTAGTTCATAGAAGCAAACCAGGATAATTTGCTAGCATCTTCGCTTTTACTTGTGTGAAATGGAAAATGGATTATTTCATACAGACAAGCTTTTACTTGTCTGCTTCTAGTCCTAGTCAATTCCTCAGTGACAAACTTTATGCATGGATTGTCGGCAGCGAACTGTGGATCAATGAACAATCAAAACAATCAGAAGTAGGAAAAGAACCAATACGGTCTTAATGCACCCTCAAGTGATAAGAGGGCATCATATCTAAGAACATCTCAGATCAATTTTGGCACTTAAAAAGACTTTGCTTTTGATACACCATACCTTGTTATAAAGCTGATTTCACTTCATTTTGCTCTTGATACACTACCTCAACACACATTATTATAAAGCTGATTTCACTTCATCCCAATAAATAAATCAAAGCAGTCACGGATGTCAAAGGAGATTGATACATATTGCATTTGATTAAGATAACCTCTTGAAAGGAAAGGATTAGGCACAGACAACAGTACAAATTACAGGACGCAGATAAATAAGTCAATTATCACCATTCATATATAAGGACAATAATATTACCACATCTTACCAGTGCTTAACAAAGACTAAAAACAAACCATAATGAAACAGAAATAAACTCCAGAGATAAATGAAAGACAACATGGACACGAAACATAGACCCCGAAAACTAAAAACCTCAGAAAACAAAAGCAACACCAGGCTAGCCCAAACCAATACCAGCATGAACCACAAGATCAAATCCTTGATCAATTACGGGCGCAGATGTGCAGAAACAGTAACTGGCTGAATTGGGCAGGGCAGCTGCCAGGGCTCGAGGGAAACTGTAACAGGCTGAATGGGGCAGGGCATCTGCCAGGGGTCCAGCGAATGATCAGGAATCTCTGGTACATCAACAGCAATCCCCTTTCCCATGGCCACAATCTCAATCATGGAATTCAAAGACCGTAGATGAGCAGTCATCTCAGCGATCTGAGCCCTCAGAATATCATTCTCAGAAGCAAGGGCAGCATAAGCCTGCATGGTGACATTGATTCTCTCAGAATAAATGTTGTTTTCATTCTTCAGTTGAAGAATTTGGTCATTCATTTCCTTCATATGATTCTGCTTCTTCTCCCGAGAACGCCTGGCAGAATCACGGTTAGATATCATCCTTTTTCTTTTCTTTTCGTCATACATAGCATAGCGGTTATAGCCACTAGAGCCGCTGTTTGCAGGAGGTTGCATACCGGCCGTTAAAATTTTCGCCTTTGGCCAATAGAAATATGGTCGACTCCTTTGGCAATTTAGTTTCAGAAGGAATGGGATTGGGCAGAGGTTCAGTAAAATTACTAAGCTAGCACTTAAACAGGAAAAAAGATTAGGGTTTGAAGAACTAGGAGGATTGATCTAGTTCATGAGAAGACATAGAACCAGTAGAGGAATACAACTGAGAAAGAATGAAGAAGGCGAATCCGGCGTATCAGAGCACCGTAAGTCATCAAATCATTTGAAAGAAAGGGGAAAATCAGTTTCTTGCCATCCGTATCGACATATAACGATTCGCAGATCGAAAACCCAGAAGGCAGGATTGATCAGATCTGCAGAGAGCATAAAGAAAAGCAATTGCTCGTGACCCTCAAAATGATATAAGCCGAAATCACCAAACCAAACAACCAAGAACGATAAATCAAAGAGAGACAGATACAAAAAAGAAAAAGAATCAACAGCATAAGCCACCTAAATCTAATAAATTACAAAAAGAAAAGCATAAAAAATAAAATAAAAACGCATAAAAAGAAATATAAAGAAGAAGGAAAACGTACCAGTATCACAAACAATGAACGCTTGATTCAAGTATGAGAACAAGGGTAGTCGGTAGGCCAAAATAACATAAGGCAGCCGTTATTTATAGGAAAATTTAGACGGCTGATTGTGAGATGAGATTTCCTTACCCCAAATCTCTCACCTCTTTTTTACTGCTTGCTATGTGTCACCCATTCCTCATACACTTTTTCTTCTCTATCAATCATTTAGCCTCACCATCTTCTGTTGTCACGTGATGGGCGGTATAAAGAGAGGTGAATGATTTGGAGTTAGCACGCTGATTATGGCCATCTTTGATTTTCTTTATTTATTTTTAATATATGAGGAGCCACTTTTTAAGGAATTCAGTAAGGATATTAGGTCTCATTATTGGAAAAGGAAAGAAAAATACATGGGTTAGGTGGCCGATCTGACGGCTTTGATGACCCCTCTTTTATTTTTGGGATTTTCCTTACCATAGATCCGCCCCGCTGTGGGTATTCACTATTCACTGTTGACACTGGGTTCTTATTTCCTGTGTGACCCGCCCACCGACTAACTTTTGGTCAAATTAATTATTTGATTTACACAGGCTCAATTCGAAAGTGGCTGAATGTATATTTCAAAAGAGTTTATTTGATTTGATCATACCACGTTATCTTTTTAAAAAAAGTTTTGAGCGAGTTTTGTAAGTTTCAAACATTTAACGATTACGCAAATTTATTGATATATATTTTTATTGTGAGTGATCTTCATCTCATGATGATTTATTTTTTCCATGGTTCAAATTATTTTTATAAATGAAAAGTTAATGACACATACAACTAATAACGCATGAAAAAACATACTTGTAAATGCATGTGCGGCTGTCATTCCTTAAAGAAACTTGACTTTAACATTATTAAATCATCCTGCTTCTTCGCTATTTCCTTTTCTAATCCCACCCTTGTGAAGTATCTGACTTGGAGATCAGCTTTTATGAAACTGCTTCATCGGTTACATCAACATAGTCATTGGTATTATTAGATCGTTGATTGATTTTGAATTGCCTTATGAGACTTTTCCATAATTGGTTCAACACCTATAATGTGGTGAAAACCAACACAGACTACCAAAGAATTATCCGTTAAGTATATCAAGCTCGGTGTGCTATTCACATTGGCCAACCGATTCGATAAAGACGCAGGTCGTCCAAGATGTTGATATCTATTGAGGCAGCCAGAACAGACAAGTATACCCCGATCGGCATGTTCAGAGTCAGAACATGCCACCATCTGGGTACAAATACATTCAGGTTAGCCACACTAGCATAACATGCAATCAGGCCGGCGTCACCACATAGATGCAGGACGTTCCGCTGACGCTGACACCACCTGAGACCGACCTCAACCAGTAGGTCAGTCATGCCTAAGCCAAGTCAAATCAGCTTGACAGGACTTATGCGTGAGAATGGGTTCTACGGATCACACAATACTAGTTCAGCTCGGATAAGGCAACCATCGTTACACATATAGTCTCACATGACAATGCGATACGCTGCGACAACTCATTGAAATATGATCGACATGCGGGACGTGAACTTGATAGCGTCTCACGGACTCAAACATGCATTAGCTCAACCACTACAAAAGATATTTTGTCAACAAAAAGAAGGTATGTTTGGGAGAACGTTCAAACAACTCAGAGAACACTCCTCAAAATACACACAGTTTCACACCGTCAGACCTAGCTATATAATGAGCGCTTTTCCTTGTTCGGCTTCAGTCCTAGGTTTTCTTCAAACATTTGTAAACATTCTTTCACGTATTCCAGAGTTTCTTCTTCAGCCTTAGCCAAAATAAAAAAGGTCACCAGCCAAAGATAAGAAGGATATTTGAAGTCCACCACACCTTGAGTAATTTCCAGTTTATCATTCTCAAAACCACATACCAACGGGATAGGATCACCTCACCGCAAGGGGGGTGCGGTGACGCGTGACAGTGCGACATGTGACAGCAAGGGGGTGAGGAAAGTTGGGGTGAAGAGATCTCAATCTCATACCAACATCTTGTTTAGGACCTCCATAATCAATATAAAGAGATATGGGACATTGGCCCCCTGTCTCAATTCCCTCTCTAATTTGAAGAATCCCATCAATTCTCCATTTATGTTCGCATAGAATGAAACCGTTGAGATGCATTACCATATCCATTAACAAAATATTTCCGGGAAACGCATCTCCTCCATGGCTTTTATAAAAAATGACTACCTTATAGTATCGTAAGCTTTCATAATATCAACTTTTATTGTTTATTTTGGACTACCTCCTTTAGCCTTGTAACATTTTAGTATGTCATGCATTAGTTATACGTTATCTTGGATCAGTCTTGACTCAACAAAAGCACCTTGGTTTTCACTGAAAGTTTCGGAAGTACTATTTCAGCCTTGCTGCTAATATTTTTGTTATTATCTTACAGACCACACTACAGCGATCTAAATTCCTTCATATTCTTTCCTCTTTTTTTTGGATGAGGGATATTATTGTTGCTTTTATTGGTACAAACATTTTCTTCTTCTCAAAAAACCAGCACACTCCACTGAGGACCTCTTGCCTAACTTATGCCCAATTCAGTTTGAAGAACTCAGCCGTATATCTATCGGGTCCCTGTACACGATTATTTTTCATAGAGAATGTTGCTCCCTTTATTTCTTCCTCCATAATAGGTTGCTGTAGTGATTCTATCTGCTCATTTATTAATTTTGCAAGCCCCAGCTCTTTGTATTTCAATTATGTCAATCATTTCCACTTTTTGAGAATGATGAGACCAGAATTGCTCACCGGGTGGATCAGAGATGACACGAATTGTATGCCGTTAATCTTCCGTCTAAATCCGTCAATGGAACCTGAGAATGAATAAAAACGTTAGAGGTCACAGGCGCTGCCCCGAGAAAACTCTCCGACGCTTAAGTCAGTTATGGGTGTTTTGAGTAGGCAATTTATGCTGGAATAAGGTTTAGATGAAACCTGTAATAAGTTCTCAATGAGTGTTAGGCTCTTTAAGAGTTGGCCGAGATGGAGTTCATAAACGAAAGCTCCAGAAGTTGTTCCAAAAGTCGGATCCCCTTCCTTGTCTGGAAAGAGGGATATTTATACCCAAGATTGAGGAGGTCTGACCCCCTGCTCGATTGATGGGATGGTGATGTGTCTGAGATGGAGGTCTAGTCCACTGCAGAGCTGCAGTATGATGGAACAAGTGCCTGAGACCATAGCTGTGTCAGTGGCTAAATCTACGATGTGTAGGCTGGCTTAATATGATGATCTTGTACTGAGCCAGTCGATGCTTGACACCTGGAAGTATCCTGGTGAGTTGCCTTGGTGGATCCCAGATGACAGTTGATAATATCTTCTTCTGTTCTTATCTGATATTAGAACGCAATGCTAGCATGAAGCCGAGGCTGAAGTCAATCCGAGGCCGAGATGAATAAGTATCCTTTAAAAGTTGTGCACTGTTGATTCCTTTATTTGCCGAGGTTGACCATAAGAAGCTGCTTTGACTGAGGCATTGTCGAGCCGAGAAGCAATATGTAAAAATATCCTTAAGAGATGACTTCATTCCCAACCAGTTCTGGTCATGTTAAGCAAGTGTCGACCTGACTCAGGCATGCGGCCGAGCTGACCAAGATTTATAGTTGAATTTGCCTTAACCATTTTAATAGTTTTGTCTTGGCTAAATTGCAAGATGATCGAGCAGAAGTGCATCCTTGCCGAGCTATAAGAGTTGTCTCAGACCTTAATTTGTTGTTGACTGTTTGTTGACCGACTGAATATTTTTTGGCTCATCAGAGAACATTTTTTTTCTCTGTAAAAATCCACTACCTCTTGTTTCACATCTTCATAGTCCTCATCGAATCCCTATTATCTTTCTGTAGTCTCAATATACAGCTGTGTGTTTGATGACCCTTTACCTTCTTGTGAAAAAAACTTTATTTCAACCCCCGTCTCTCTAAGCCATTTAATACAAAACTTTTCCTTATAGAACGTATCCTCTGCCGCTAACAATATTCCATACCTCTCCATTACAATGGAGGAATTGAAAAGGATGTGAATCAGAAGACACAGATAGAGCGGTTTAAGTGGAAAAGTGCAACGTGTCTTCTTTGTGATGAAAAAGTACCTTTAAAGTTAAAAGGAAGTTTTACAGGAGGGCACTAAGATCCGCACTGACGTACGAGTTTGAATGTGGGCAGTCAATTATGAGCCTGAACAAAAGATGCAAGTAACGAAAATGAGAATGTTAAAGATAGATGTGTGGACATACAAGGAAAGATAAAATAAGCAATGAACATAAAATGAGAAAAGTTGTGGTGGCCACTATAGATGAAAACATGAGAGAGTCAAAGTTGAGATGGTATGGACATGTATACAAACGTCATGTAGATGCATCTGTTAGGCAATGCAAGACTATCAATGATGTGCATGTTAAACGTAAGAGGAAAGATTAAAGAAGACATGGAGAGTGCCAATAAGAAACGATATGACTTATATGACAATTAGGGAGCATATGATAAGAGATAGAGCACAATGGACACAATTGATTCATGTAGCCGATGTCATGGAGATGATATAAGATTTAAGTGAGAATTTTAAGTACTTAGGTTGGAATCACGATTGAGATGATATGCTATTTTTAGAAGATGAGTTTGCTAAAGGCTCGCATATTATGTATTAGGTATATGAGACAAAAAGAGAATAAGATTTAGGATAAGACTCAAAATAAAATAAAATAATCAAATAAATAAAGCCCAAAAAGGGAAAAAAAGACTTAAGGCGTCGTCTGTTCGGATCCTGATGTAGAAAGGTGAAGTTTGGAAGTGTTTGCAATTTCATTATGCTCTTTTATTATTAATATTATTGTTTTTTCTAATTTTCTAATGAATGTCTACACCTGATAGAGTGGAGGCGTGTTGGAAAATGAATTTTATTATTACTATTGTTATTTTTTCTAATTTTCTAATGAATGTCTACACTTGGTAGAGTGGGTGTAGATTGGAATGAAAATAATTTGTTTTATTGATAAATTGTGTGTACAATCGTCCTATCTATAGTACCTCCAATCAAGATAACTACAGTAACGAGATAATTACAAAATGTGATTGATTCTACGTTAATGACATATCAATCTACATTTCTGACAATTCCTTTTTTATCTATGGTATGATTGGATACTTTCCATTACTCTCCCTCAAGTTGACTCGTCGGCTCGCCGATGCTCAACTTGCACAACGTGGATTCAAATACCTTCCCTGCAATAGTTTTGTGAGGATATCAGCAAGCTGATCTTTCGACCGCACAAATGACACTTCTAGGATTCCTTCATCGAGCTTTTCCTTGATAAAGTGTCTGTCTACCTTAATGTGTTTGGTTTTATCATGTTGAACCAGCTTCTCAGAGATACTTATCGCTGCTTTGTTGTCGCACTTTAGCTATACCGGAACTCGTACTGGAAAGCCAACTTCTTTTTAATAGTTTCCTCAGCCACAACACTTCAACAATTCCTTTAGCAATTCCCCTAAACTCAGCTTCCGAACTAGATAGGGCCATCACCTTTTGCTTCTTGCTCTTCTAGGTTACAAGGTTCCCAACTACTAGAGAGAAGTAGCCAGAGGTAGACCGTCTATCAGTCGGACTCCTTGCCCAATCTGCGTCCGCGTAGACCTCCACGTGCAAATGTTGATGTTTTCTAAACCAAATTCCTCTTTCTGGAGTCCTCTTTAAGTACTTAATAATCCTCATAACTGTCTCTAAATGCTCCTCTTGTGGTATGTGCATAAACTGACTGACAACCCCAACTGCATAAGAAATATCAGGCCGTGTATGAGATAGATAAATAAGTTTTCCTACAAGTTTTTGAAATTGCACTTTATCCACCATCGGTGCATCTACTGCAATCTGCAGTTTCTGATTCGTTGCCATGGGCCTATCAATCAGCTTGCAGTCTAGCATCACTGTTTCAGCCAGGAGATCCAGGACATACTTCCTTTGTGAGATGAAAATGTCTTGTGGTGACCTCTGTACCTCGATTCCAAGAAAATATTGAAGATTCCCTAAGTCCTTCATCTCAAATTCTTTAAATAGACTGTTGCTGAGTCGTGCCATTTCTTCCTTATCGATACTTGTAATAACTATATCATCTACATATATGATGAGGCAAGTAATCAACTTACCTCTCTGTTTAAGGAACAAGATGCAATCCGCATTACTTTGCTTATGCACGTTCTGCTTCAAGGCAAGTGTGAACCTACCAAACCATGCTCGAGGAGATTGTTTTAATCCATACAAGACTCGCTTTAGTCTGCAAACCTCCCCTTCTTTGAACTCATTTGAAAAATCCGATGGGGCCTCCATATAGACTTCTTCTTTTAGTGCACTGTGTAAGAAGACATTTTTTACATCGAACTGATGTAGCGGCCAATCTCATTAACCATTATCGAGAACAACACCCTGATTGTATCAATCTTTGCCACTGGAGAGAAAGTTTCAAAGTAATCAATTCCATAAGTTTGTGTATAACTTTTTGCTACTAACCTGGCTTTGTACCGTTCAACTGTCTCATGTGCTTTGTGTTTGACGGTGAACACCCATCGACAACCCACTGGTTTCTTTTCTTTAGGCAACACACATTTCTCCCAAGTGTCATTCTTCTGTAACGCCTCTATTTCAACTTTCATTGCTTCTCTCCACTCTTTCTGTCTGATGGCCTCATCGACATTTCGTGGAATGTTCGTCGTGCAGAGAGATGCAAGCAGAGCTCTAGCTCCATCTGACATTGCTACATTCATTGGGTATTTGGAATTCCAGAGCAACCGATCAGGTGAGTATCTCTGGGGGGAACTCGGTTAGTTCTTGGTGGAAGAGTCCGTACCTGTGGCTCATCAGGGGACTCTGGGTTTGTTGTGAGTTCGCATATATTGTCAGGACATATAGAAGAGTCAGGTGGTAAGGAAGAGGGAAGGGGTGACTCATATGCCTCATGCAGAGCATTCAGCAAAGGAGAGTCACCGGATAATGGCACCTGGGCAACAACACTGTCCACGTTGGACTGTGCATGGTCGGTGGCGCCACCTGCTTACCCTTGTTGGTCTGCTTCCGTCCACCTGTAGTTATGTAACCAGTCGAAAGTCTCACCAAGAGTCTCCCCCTGGGCCTGAGCACTGTGGGTAAAGTAATATTATGTCTTAAGAAAGACACAGTCAATGGTAACATGAAGTTCGCAGGTGAGTGGGTTATAACAACGATAGCCTTTTTGGTGGGTGACATATCCAACAAAGACACGTTTTCTGCACACACATCTATCTTAGTGCGTTCGTATTTAGGAACATGTATGTAGACTGTACATCCAAAAATTTTTGGTGAGAGAGTCATGATGGATGGAATATTGACTTGTGTAGCAAGTGTTTGAAGCGGTGTCTGCTGGTCAAGAGTTCGGGTTGGTAGTCGATTCAGAAGGTAAACTGAGGTAGCGACGGCCTCAGGCAAGAAATGTTTTGGTACACGGGCTTCAATCATCATAGCCCTAGACATTTCAAATAAAAGCCAATTTTTTCGTTCCGCAGCACCATTTTGTTGGGGAGTTTTGGGACATGATGTTTGATGTATTATGCCATGAATCTGAAGAAAAGTTTGTAAGTGATAAGACATATATTCTCCTCCATTATCTGATCGGATGATTTGGATCTTTTTATTGAACTGTGTATGGATCATTTGGTAGAAATCCATAAACCTAGCTGGAACATCAGATTTATTTTTAAGGAAATAGATCCATGTCATACGAGAATAATCATCAATAAAGAGGATAAAATAATGAATTCACTGTGGTGTACAAGAAGGTGCGATTCCCCACACATTTGAGTGAATAATAGAAAAACACAGATCAACTCGAGTATTACTGGAGCGAAATATGCCCTTATGATGTTTGGCTAGGATGCACGTATCACAAGAAATATGTTTATCAGATTGAGAAAATAAATTAGGGAATAAAGTACGCAGTTAACAAAAGGAAGGATGACCCAATCGGTGGTGCCATAACCACAGCTGTCATGTAGCCGTCCCGTGGACAAGCATGGACCGGCCCTGTTGAGCAACCTCCTCCACGTATTACAAGCCATCACTTTCAATGCTACGCCCAATGATCTCCTGCATATGAATGTCATGCAGTAGACAAAAGTCAAGGTAAAGAAGTGCAACATAGTTAAATTGTTTTGTAATCTGACTAAGAGATAATAATTTTGAGGAAAGGGTGGGAATATAGAGGCATTGATTAAAGTGCATATTTGGGAGGATTTGAATGGTGCCACTTCCTTTAACCGGTATTAGTTCGCCATTGGCGGTTTCAATGTGTTTTTTATGTACGGTCGAGGTTGAGAATTTAATAAAGTCATCGGGGTCAAATGTCATAGTGTGAGTGGCCCCACAATTGAGGATCCATCAGGAATGTTTACCTTGGTAAGATGGGTTAGGACTGGAACGAGTGGGTGAAAAAAGAGTAGGGGCAGTTTGTGAAATAGAATAAGATAAAGGGTTAGGCTGGATTTTGTCTTGGGGGTATTTTGGTCTTTTGTGCGTTGGAGGGGGTTTTTAATATGTAGGGGTATATCTGGAAAAACAGAGAATGGGTCGGGGATTATAAAATCTACTCTACTTGGAAGGCTTCCTCCCGCCTCCTCTCTGTTGTTGCCCTTCATTCCTTCTTCTTCGTTATCTCCACTGCTGGCTGCTCCATGGCCGATCTCCTTCTCCTCAGCGTGGCTAGTGCTAGCGTCTGCAGTGGTACCCACTGCCACATCCCCTCGGCCAGCTCCTTCTGTCTTTATGCGCTCCCCCTGCTTGGTAGTCCCTTGTGGGTTTCCCCACCATTCCAGGTACCCAGCTATTTCAAAGCATTCCTTCTTGGTATGCTTTCTTCTGCCACAATGAGTGCAGTATAGCTTCTGTTTGTCCTCTATATCTCCATCCCGCAGTGAATTTTGTGATGAATAGGGTGGATCTGCCTTCTTTCCATCGGTTATGGTGCGCAACCCGGCTCCTACCCCCGATGATGAGTCAACGTGCTCTGAGGAGCCTCCTTTCAGGATTATCATCATGGCTTCCTCTAATCTGATGGCTGCTTGGCTGAGAAAGGTAATTGAAAAATGATGTTTAGACTGAGTTCCAAAAATGACTATTTACTGTCTTTGTCTAACGGCTGAAAAGGGTTAATTGGAACGATGATGATTCAAGTCTGAGTTCCAGCAAACAACAAATGCTTACTGGTTGTTTCTGGGAATGAGCTTGGCTTTGGTCTGGGCGGGTTTGTTTTTTTTGGAGGATGCAAGTCTGTTGTTTTTTTTTCTGGATGGTTTAGTACAGATGCAGTCTGTTTGTGAGTTTGGATTTTGATGAGCTTATGTTTTGAGTCCTCAGGAAACGAACACGTTCAGATTGGAATGAAAATAATTTGTTTCATTGATAAATTGTGTGTACAATCGTCATATCTATAGTATCTCCAATCAAGATAACTATGGTAACATGATAATTATAAAATGTGATTGATTCTACGTTAATGACATATCAATCCACACTTATGACAATTCCTTTGTATGGTATGATTTGATACTTTCCATCATAGAAGCGTATTGGAAAATGAATCAGAAAGCTGCTGAACTCCCGCTTCTTTTTTTTTTTTTTGGTTTAGTATACTAGATAAGTATCTTGAATTGTGATCTTTCTTGTTCTAATTGGTAGGTCGAAGCTGTAAGAAATGTAGTAAAGCAGATCTTACCTCAAGATATTCATCGTAAACATCGTCGTACTGATAGCAGTGGGAGTACCACGTCTTCTCGTAGCAATACTTCAAGAGATGACATAATGGGCAGGATAAATACCCAGAAGGCCAGAAGCCAACTTCTTGAGACACATCTAGCAAAGTTGTTCAAGCAAAAGATGGAGATATTCTTAAAAGTTGAACATACACAGGTTTGGTAGTTTTGTGTTGCTGTCATCACCCTATAAACTGTTTCAAATAAACTTACTCCTGCCAAACCATCAGGAGTCAGTCTTGAATACCGTTATGAAGTTTTGTCTGAAGAGTATGCAAGAGTTTGCCCGCCTCCAAACGTTCAAACGAAGAGGATTCCAGCAGATTCAATTGGACATGGAGTTCTTGAGGGGAGCAATAAGGATGCTACTGATGATGAGGCTGCAATTGACAAAATACTAGAGAAGAATGATGTTATCTTGTGCTAGCTATAAATCAATTACTTGTGATCTGTCCCAGTTGTTTTGGGATCATGGCAGTAAGTGGGATTAGTGAATTGACAAGCCTAAATGTGTCTTGGTCTGCAGGTTACTGTTGCAGATCAGAACGCTGTCCTGATCATATTCCATTATATCAGCCTATTCTAGAAAAACTGATAAATGTGGAATTGCGGAAGACTTCAGAACAGAATTTAACGTAGTGATATGAGCTGCGCCAGAGATACTCAAAGGGGTCAGGAACTTCCATGGCGCTGGCGTCAATGATTAGGATTTGATCGATGTTCATGTGAAGATATTTTACCAGTGCAGTTAGCCAGACTTGTTCTTAGGAAATAATTTCCAAGTGTTGGGCTATGTGCTAGTATTGCAGAAACCATGTCAAGCAAGTATTGAGCCGCACGTATTATCCTCTTGTTCCCATCGAAGATTTTGTGCTGTATGTTAGTTGCCTTGTACAGTTTTTGAGCATGAGGTTGTAGCAAGACATGTAGAAGTTAGCATTATGTATAAGGATGCAAATGTGGGAAATTCAGCATGATTATCCTGTTAATCAGTGTACTACTTGATAGTGGGGATGGACATGATTGTCGTCCTTGAATTGTACTGTCACTCTTCCTAAAAGATATGGAGAGATTGTGTCTCTTGTAAGGGACAGATAGTGGCTTTTGAATTTGATATGCCTTCATATCTGCAAGTGTGTTCTGCCTTCGACATTTTCTTTTGACATGATATGATTTATTTTGTTTTGTTTTGCTTTTTAAGAATCACGATGTAGCTTTGATTCTATTGAACTATGAAAACTTCCCTTCGTTGATGTAGTAAATATTCAATTACAATCTAGCTTCATGTAAAACTTTTCCCTTGTGTAAATGTAATATACAATCGAAAGAAGCATTGTTAAACTAAAGAAAGCCGGTCATTTCATTGTTGTTGTTGTAATCATGGTACGTGGATAACTGAGCCTCTAAATCCTGAAGATGAACCCAAACCAGAGATTTGTCAGAAGCAATGGAAGCAGGGAGTATCTTGTTTGGGAGAACGGTGTCGTGGCATTTTGTGCTACACTTGTACTAAAAAAGAGGGCACTGACCTGTTGTTCATGATGCCTAACAGTGATTAGCTTGTGGATAGCAGTGATTATCCGAAGCAATAGGTACATGGGTAAGATAATGGCAGTGGCACGTAACGTCAGCATCTGTCGAAGTAGCTAAAAACAACATAAGAAAAACACAAACTAATTGCATAAAAGTGGGATCGGTTAAGGGGAAATACACTAGCAAGGAGAAACAATATGATGTAATACTAACAGTGGCAAGAGTAAAAGGGTAAGCTCCTGCTGTTCCTTCCGCAAGCACTGCTAGTAGGTGTTTGACAAGGAGCACAATTGTCAACTGCCAATTAAATTCCAAACATACATGAGCTAATTACTTTCAAGAAGTAAAAATATTTTACAAAGACGAGGCATGGGTATTAGAATGTAGAGGCTTACAATTAGAACCACAGATCTGCAGCAGGAAGCGCTTCTATCTGCCGCTGCTAAGCAATCGGCGGCATAAGTTGGGCTTTCTGGTTCTGACTCTGTTCCTTCGTTCCTTATGCTCTCTCTATCATCATTACAACTATCAAATGTTAGAAGACTAGTAGCTTAACGTGCTGGAAATGCAAAATACGCGTTGGATTACTGATTTTTGTTGGTTTGATATTGTAGCTAACTAGTGATGTTTGTCTATTTAATTGTAGCATAGCAGGTGAGCTAACTGCTGCTTTCCCCTGCCTGCCTGCATTTTTTCAGAGCATCGAATAAGTTCTTTCTAATTGCATCTGACCCTATAAAATTGTCATTAGCATTATAATTCTACCAGTACTTGGAACTTAATGAAATTCACTTTCCTTAATTTCTAATGCAATCATCCTCAAAACCAACTGAATTTCAATTTATTCCAGAATAACAAGAAGTTACCTGGTAGTGACGATAGACCGAAGGAACACAGCCTTCTTAGGTGGAGCCGTGTACCCAGGTTCAAAATTCTGTCACAATCTTGAAACTAGTCAAACATTAAACCATTTGTACTAGTGGAAGGCATTTAGAGAATATACGGGGGTGTAGCAGCAAAAATTGCACGCGCATATATATACACATACACACGCGCATGTATATATACATACACAGACATACATATATGCACACGTGTGTGTGGATAAAAAAAAGGTCGCGTAGCTTAAAATTGTTTTACCGAGTAGCTAAAAGAAAGCGTATATAGAAGAATGGAATCCCATATCTTGCGATACAAACGAAAAAGGACGAGAGGCATTTGCCTTAAAATAAACGAAACCATCTGATAGTGATGGATTGACAATCCCACTGACGAAAGCAAATATGACAACTCCCGTTGATGAAGCCTGAGCTTAAGAGATAAGAGCTAAAGTTTGAGGTCTCAAATCAAAACAGGGTCGGCTTTAAGCTGATCAGGTCGCCTAGATGTAATCATAATTCCTAAAAAACTTAACCATAAACCATAACCAACCAACCAACCATCTTAATAGGTCGTTGAACGCTGAAACAGATGAGCTTTTCTTGTCACCATAATATTGGGTTGCAGTCTTAGTAGGGAAAATGGAAATGTCACTTTTGAATAAATCCTGTTGTCTAACGTAGTTTCTGCCTCCGCTTAGACATTTTTCAAGAGGCCCAGGAAAAGAAAAATAGTAAAAAGATTAGGATGAACTCCTTGGACTAAAATACTTGATGGAAAAAGGAGAAGGAGAAAACCTGCAGACAAATTTCACAGACGATGTTTCCTTTTTCGTTGCACCATGTTTGTATGCAGTCTCTGTGAGCGAACTGGTGGGAGAACAATAACAGGAAGCTATTAGAACACCAAGGTTCCTTTTTCCCCCCCTTTTTAGCATTAAAATAAGAGGAGGTTGATGGAGAAGAAACAGGAACATACCTGGAGAGTACCTGAACAAGCACAAGGAGACTCCAGTGAATCTCCTTCATAGCATATCCTACAAAATGCAAAGCCATCAACCACCCTCACCACTATGGCTTCTTCCATCTTTCTAATTTTCGCTTTATTAATCGCTTAGACCAACTTCAACTCTGCCGTTTCTTTTCTTCCTTCCTTTGCTTATGTGGCTGCTCTGTTATTCTCTGCTCCAACAACCATACATATACATGTCTATAGTTGATGCGCGGGTGAAATTCCAGGGCTGCCCCTTCGACTTTCTTGTGTTATTGCAATAAAAAATTGTCTAATGTTTGACTTGGTCCAGTTATGCAAACTTACCATTACCAGACTGCCAATACGGACCGGACCAACTGTCCTCCAACTTGGTCTTCGCCGGTTGACCACCCTCTTTCAAGTTGCCTCCTTCAAATTCCCACTTTTGAATTATTCCAAACTGCCCCTCCGTTGCCCCAATTCCTGCGCCCATGATTTTTTTTTTGTTTTATATACTATTACCTAAAATAATGATAAGTGTTACTACCCGGCTGTAATAAAGGCGCAGGTCGTCTCAGACACACCTCAGCTACTTCAGTCCAATTATATGCTCAAGACGACGCAGGCTAGGAGACTCAGGTCGCTCCCTCGATGTTGGCTCAGACCTTGGATCACTAATAGGCACCTGCCAGTAGACAATTTGGCCATGCAACATGATACATGACACCACATGGCAAAGACGTAACTTACCGATGGACAGGACACATAACACTCCTCCATATATCCTCAACATGCACTATCCAGATCATATAAAAATGCAAAAAAAAAAAAAAAAGGTCTCATGGAGGACCATGTTCAACCCATTAAGAAAAAAATCACAGTCACAACATAAAACATGAGACAAATTTCTCTATTTTTCCAACATATAAACATGATTAAACATGTAACTGATTTGAACGTCGGAAGGTTTTTCATGCAGTAATAGTTCCGAGACCTCTAATGTTGTTGCGCAAATTGCTGCAACATTAGTTCTGACAAAAAACTACGTCTGTGCAAGATTTCGACAGCGTTTTAACTTTTTTGGATCATCTTTGATAAATGTTAAGATCCGACTTCGTCACTCCACCACGTTAAGTGTTATTTTTCTTCTTTATACTTGTATATTATAAACAAACGAATTAGTTGGGGTTGGGAGATAACTTTGAGTTAGGTGGTATATTTCTCTGGACATCATTGAAATTTTGCGTGAAACTGAAGAGCGGATAAAATATACACAAACACAATATCCTTCTCTCTCTTTCTTTATTATATACTGATTTACATAATTTACTGATATACTGATTTACATAATTTACAAACATTCAAGTTATAATCTTACATTAGAAAATAATATTCTCTTGTGAATTCTTTAGGTCCACATGTGACGAACGCTTAATATTCTCCAATGTGAATGCTTGAAACATGCAGACTATAATGTTAAATCATGTGTCAACTTATTGATAAAAGAAACATATACATATTGTGTCATCGTCGAACATGTCCCAACACTGTATGAGGGAATATTTCAGGGTTTGTAGGACTAACTCCTGGCATGTGGTGTATGTGCGGCCTTTCCATCTCACAAATGTTGACTTTTCAAGCTTGGAGTGAGTTGTCTAATTGATAATAACAAGACATGGAGAAAACTACGTGGAAAAACAACTGAGAAAAATAATAACCGACTAGTTGAATCCAACTACAATAGACAAGGCAAAAACACAAGAATAATGATTAAACACGGCCTCTGACGAAATCCCGGCGAAACACTACGCAAATAATAATATGCCCAGCGGCCTTCCCATTTCTCTTGTTTCATTCATGTGTATTTTACCCCCAATTATACGGCTACGCCCTTAAACACATCATTATGGTGGAACTACACCATTTTTAGTTCAACTCTAAAGCACCTGATGAATAAAAGGATAATACCCAACAAATATATACATGTTGATGTATTTTAAGTTTTACTGTATGGAATAAGAGCATTGAGTTGATTTAGTAAATCATATTATGAAACTCAAAATGAAATGTAATGAAAACATATATAGAAACAAAAATAAGATAAGGTGAAACTCAAATTTTAGAGTGCCTTTGAATCTGTAGGCCAGCAGTTGCCGCACCCATTGGCCGTCGCTCCTCTAAGTTCTAACATGCATTCAACTTTAGAAGAGAGTGCAAGTGGGCACCCAATTTGCCAAAATCGTTTTCAATATCTGTTTCTACTAAAAAAAACAACCATCCTTTTGTGCTCATACTGGATAACTTATGAAAACGTTGGCCCTTGTGCTTATCCAAATGCCTTCCAGCTACTTCTACTTCTTCTCCTTTTATTTCTTTCTTTTTTCCTTAAATAATACCATCACAATCATTCCATCACCATCTCTCTTTCGTTTTATTGGCTACTATCTTGAAATAAATTTTTTTTAACAAACAGTGCCACAAACAATGTTAAAATACTTTTAATAATACTTATCATTATTATTTTTAAATATATGTAAGAAGAGGAGTTGCATACGTATGTTGGGTCAAAATCAAGTTAAATTGCACTTTCAACACTCATTAATCACCAAACGTTTGCATGCTTTTAAAATCATTAAGAGAGGGCGGAGTAATTTCATTCTCTATCCATTGCTTGCATGAAACACATTCAAGCAAATGATACTCTAATTTCATAAGGTCGACCAAGAGGGAGTTAAATTGAAATTTGGCATTGCCTAAAAGGCAAATCTAATTAAAAAAGGAACAGAATATAGGAAAAGCACCATATCAACATGAAGAATTCTTCAATTTTGGAAGAAGCCTCACGTTTTTGTATATTATAGTCAAGGGCTGCGAAGACATGCTTTTCAAATTGAAAATGTGTCATTCTGAATGATTCATACTCTTTCATTTTCTGAAACTATTTCATAAATCTTTTTCTTATTTTGTCTTTTAACACATTATATAAGATATGCGATACATGTTAGTTTTGTAAAATTTTAAGTGTTATATTTTCAAAAATGGACAATCATTTAAAAAATGTTGATTTGATAAAAAGAAAATTTATGTCTAATGGTTGAGTAGCATTTAAAAGCTTCCCCAATAGATCAAGTTGCTTTTTTTAAAAAAAAAATTTAGGAAAATGGTTTGAACTAGAATCCCTGTAGAAAAAATAACACTCAACGGTTAAACCTATTTTTTCCCGTCAACTCTCTTTCTTTGTTAAAAATAAAAAAGTAAAAAGTAAAATTTGATTCGAATGATGATGGTGAACGATGATGAAATAATGTATGAAACGCTGACATTTGTGCTTATCCGGAGGAGTTCCAATGGTTGTTTATCATTTGGATTATTATTATTATCATCACTGTATATGACGAACTTAGTTTTGGTTATTCAGATCAAAATGTTGATCAAGGTAGAGAGGTGACAAATATGTTACTGAAACCTGTAAAAATCATCGGTTTTAAAGTTTTCGGAATGATATAAACGTTCCGACGTGCTTATTGATTGTTCTACTTTAGACTATGCTAGAATATAAAAAAAAATGTCTATGTTATTTTAAAGACAAAACCTAGTATTTGTCCCCATTCTCAGAAACAAATATTCAATCCACTGTACTAAGTGGCCCTAAAACAAGAAGAGCCTGTAATAGGAGAAGCTCACGACTTTCTACTTCTTTTTATAGGAAAAATGATTTTGAAATATATAAAACTACAGCTTTAACAGCTTCATGATTTCTTTTCGAGCAGAACCTTCCCTATTTCTAATGCAACCACGTACCCGGCAGCTCTTCACGCCTTCATACATATACCGAACAAAATGACTTGACAACTGATAACGACAAGCAGTGGCGGAGCCAGAAGTCTCTTCTTGGAGGGGCACCGATAGGCTTCGCCACGGGAATACCACCGGCTACCGTTTCGGATCGAGAAAACCGACAATCTTCTAGACATATTTTTGTATTATAACATAAAATACGTAAAAGAAAACACATCTACCAACCAATGTACAAAAAAATACACAACAAATAATATGTTACAGCGTACGTGTTCAGTTTAATTCGAGATACGTGTATTGCGCAGCATGTTGATAAAGTTTATGCGAATTAATCATAAGGTGACGTTATGTATGATAATATTATATGTCACATATGTCATGTAATAATATTAATTGTTACGTATAACATACACACGTTAAGTGATCATCGGGTATGTTTGTGGATGTATAGTACGGTCACAAATAGAAACCCTGAATATGTAGATAGTCATATGGTCAGAGACCACAATGGATGAGCTCAAAGTGCAACGACCATAAAGTGTACGATGCCATATGGACAAAATTTTTTGCCGAAAAACCGTTTTGACCCCAAAAAAATTTCGTTTTTTAGTATGAACAGATTAACAAAATGATTCGATTAGGTCCGCTCGAATAAATCTAACGCATGTGAATTACATTTATCAGACCAGTGAATTGGATTCGTTCGAATCAAATCAGATCAAGAATGAAATTAAGACTTATCATATATATCATGGGAAAAAGATAGTATCACATAAAGTCTATCGCTACTTGGGTATAGACGATACGGGCAGATACAATCATTAATTTATTGAGTTAAGTCTTTTTAGAATATTTCAAACCCAAACTCGAACATGATCTTTATATGTCATTCAATTTGTAGGTCAAGCTCGAGCATCTTCGAACTCGAGTTGAACTGATGCAGTATTCGAATATATTTCAAGCAAAAGTGAATATAGATTCTTGTTATGAAAATTATGTAGAAGTAAAAACATGCGTTTTAGCTGATATTATTAAACAAATACTAGTTTTTTCGTGAAAACTTATTATCATTACAATAATTATCGATTGTCATATTTAATTTATTGTTTGCATCAAATAAGTATAATAATATAAAATCAAGTCATGAATAATTTTCATATATATTATAAATTCGAGCATGTTCACGAGTTAAAAATCTGAACATCAATATGTTTAAGATTGGTTCGCTAAGCATTCGAGTCCAATCAAGTTCGTTCTTGAGCTTTATCGGAGGAAATCATAAACTAAACTCGATCAGTTCACGAACCACTACTCATTCCACCCCTAATCGATATCTAACAATTTGTCCATTCAAAAGTATACCATGTATCAAATAAGTCATGGCATCAAGGTAGGATCATTTGGCTAACAACCCGACTCTAATTTCGTGCACAGTAACAAAAGTGCATAATTTTGCTAAAAAAACCGCACATTATATCTGTTTTGTGTTCTGTACAAAAAAATACACATTTTAGTCACGTAACAGAGAATTACCAAATGTTAAACACTATGTGACTATGTAACAGAGAGTTAGTGTTCTGTGAAGCAGAGGAACATTTTAAACTGAATGACTAAAAATACAACTACACCTACCTATCTATATAATTTTTTTCGTCGACGTTGGGGGGGCACGTGCCCCCCCAGGCCCCCCCTTCCCTCCGCCCCTGACGACAAGTATTTCTACTTTAGCTAGTAACAGTCAACGTTGTTGGCCCCTACTACTCACATAGGTCACCTAGTTCGTCCTACACAACCTCATGTTAGCGCATCCCACAAGTGACGTCACTAAATCATCGAGCCGTGGCTAATTCAGCTCGGCTCGGCAAGCGGTGAAGAGTCACACCGCTCACCTCAGCTCAGCTGCACTCCGCAAGTCAACTCAGACTATGTCGCCGCACCTTGCTTCTTGGCCTCGCTGCCAAGGGGATGCATCTCAGCCCACGCCGGTCAGAATAGACGTCTACCAGCAAACGACCTTAGTAATGCACCGCTACACATGGCACCACGTGACCACCATGTGGACAAAGTCAGCCAACGATGTAGCCACAAGTCATCACCTCACAGCTCCTAGACATACACTACTCGCTCCCACACATAAAAGAAAAAGAATTCCCCCAGTGAGAAAGGGGTCCGAGGGGTCGATCGAATACGAAATAGTAAAGGAGAAGCTCACATCGGCCACCACCACCCAAAAAGACAGCCATCAATCCAGCAGGGTAAGACCTAAAACAGGTTACTCCGCCCTATATTTTCCATCAATCTTCATGCATACACCCGTAACTGACTTGAGCATCAGAGGACCTCTAATGTCGTTTATCCCACATAGGTTTCTAAGAACGTAATCTCTGATGATCGACTACGTCTCCACGAGGTTTCTGGGAACATTATCTCTGGCGACCGATTACGTCTCCACAAAGTACTATTGATGTTATCACGTGAGTCATTTCTGATCATTCGGTGAATATCCAGCTTCGTCAACAATTATCTTCCCCACCATGCAATTCCATCCCCCTCCAAATGAATAAATAAATAAATAAAATTATTTATACAGAAGCAGAACCCTCCAGTTCATAAACAGGAAAATGCTTGATTCACCAACTACACATTAGCAACAAGTAGCAAAAGATCCATCATTTACAAGATATCCTTCATCTGTTACTTTTCTATTTATGTTTTTGTATCCCCTTCAACATATGAAGGAGCAAGAGATGAATTTGTATCTAAGCTACCAAGAATTTATCCTATCCTGGCCAGCAGCCTTGCATCTCCCTGCCTTAACTTCACGTCAAAGCATTTTATTTACAACTGATCATATAATCCTACTAGTCCCTAAGATTAACAACCTGGCAGGAAGCAACGCGAGCAAATACATATGCTGTGACGTGACAACTCTCCCAAACCTCTTCAAAGATTCTTTCCCACTTTGCAGCATACAAGACAAATTCAATTGTTCTTGCATCATTTTAGCTGATGCCACATAACTTTCTGGAGCAATACCAGGATTAGTTCCTCCAGAGGCCACAAGAGGCCACCAAACCCTGCGGCACACTTGTCTCTTTGCTTTCCTCATCCTGCTGAGCTCTTGCCGGACAACATTCTGAACAGATTTCAAATAAGAACCCATGTCATGATCCCTCTGGATGTGTCCTGCAGCTCCATATGCACCACGGTCGCTCAATATCTCCAGAGGATGGGGTGAGTTTAAGAAAACTGCCCGTGCAGCCTCAATTTGCCTAGCTCCATCCCGCAGATCATCTGCGTCACAGCTCAGCAGATACAAACCACTTCCTGAAGGAAGTAGATCGTGGCTGGGAGAAAATTTGTCTTCAGGCTGAAGAATTAGCAGGTCCCCCATTGGAGCATATAGCAAATTCTATGGATGGAAGGACACAAAAGTTCAAAATTTAAGATAATTTAATCACTGGTACAATCAAGTCTTTACGTTGGCAATTGAAAAGACTTTACCTTTTTATTAAGACATGGAAGCGTACGAAAGCTTCCATTCACAACCTTTAGAAACTCAGCCACATGATTGGGGTAGTGGCAAGAGAATGCTCGTGGCACAATGTCCCGATGCATGGCAATCGCCTTGACATGGCTCTGTGGGAGGCCAAGCTTCTGTAGTAGCTGATTCCCTCCACACATTACAGTTGGTGCTCCAAAAGTAATAACTGGAAGTAAAGATGATGAGGGGACTTCACCCCTGATAAGCAACATGAGGTTTATGAGCAAAGAAAGGCTTCCTCCGAGAGAATGGCCAGTAAAACGAAGAGTAGCCCTATTTCCATTATATTGTAGGTGTTTACGAACTTCAGGCAACATCTGCTGATAGATTCCCTTTGCGGCCTCATATATACCCCGATGCACAAGAACATCAAACCCCTGAACACAGAATAAAAATGAGGGAAAACAGATCACATCTAACAGAATTCAAGAAAAAAAGAGAGCCAATTGAAATTCTACTACGGAAAAAACCGAAAACAAAAACCACATATCAAACACACTAAAGGAAATCAACAAAGAGAACATGAAAACAAAAGTAGAAGATGGCAGAAAACACCCAAAAAAATGAAAGGCATTGATAAGCCAAAAATATCCCTCTGTCAGTCAACAAACAGTCAACGGTAAATCCAAGCGTAAGAGATCGACTCCTTCAGTTCGGCAAGAATGCACCTCTGCTCGGCCATACCACACTTCAGCTCAGCAAGGTATTGTTTTGCCAAGAGCTCCCAATCCTTATTGGAAATACTAAGCAGATATTGCTAAGAGTTTCACTTTGGCCCCAAGCTCCATCCTCGGCTTTTACCTAAAAAGGAGTGTACTCCACATCACCTCAGCCAAATCAGTGTAGGACACTGTCCTACTTCTACATTTCGGCAAGCTTCTGCCAGGTGTCAAGCAGCGCTTGACTAAGTACAGAATCATCATTGCTGGCCGGTCTACACATTGTAGATTTAGCTACTGACACATCCACTCTCAGAGGCACTTGTCCTATCGGACTACATCTCTACAGTAGACAAGACCGTCATCTCAGACACATCACAATTCCATTATTGGGCAGAGGGAAAGACCTCATCAAACGCCTATAAAATGCTTCTTTCCAGACGAAAGGAGGGGGCAACTTGAGTCAACTCAATCACATTTTCCTAACTATAAAAGAGGGAATTCCTATTACACATCTGGGCTGACCGAAAAACTGCCTTATTCTCGGAAGAGGCCCTGAACCAGGTTGATTCTAAACCTTTATTCCAGCATAAAATGCTTACAAATTCTCCGATAACTTACTTGAGCGTCGGAGGGTTTTCCTGGGGCAGCGCCCTGGGCCTCTAACGTTTCTTTTCCATCTTAGGTTCTTTTAATGGATATAGACGAAAAGCTAACGACATACCACAAGGATCATCTCTGATCCACTCGGTGAAGGTTTCGGCTTCATCATTTGACGCTAGAAGGAGGGCCATGAACCTCCGTATTCCTTAAAAACTGTTTTTTAAAGACTTTCTGGGCAGCTAACCTGTAAAACCATCGTTGGAAGAATGGATAAAAAAGCAGGGAAAGGGTCCAAGCGACCTATGACCCCCAGGAGACGCCAAAGATCTCCTCAACAGCAACCGAAACAGTGTTTCCCCAGGGCTAGCAGAATCTTCAAATCCTGCTGCCTTCACCTATGAAGAACATATTCGAGCCATACACTATGTGGCTCAACATCCTAACGTATTCCAAGCTGTGGTGAAGGAGATGAAGGGAAAAGCTTCTGTGGCGGGGCCCAGCGGCCTCCATCCCGTAAGTCTCTTCCAAAAAAAGGAACTTCTGGAGAACTCTCCTACTCGGCCATAATATCATACTGGGCCTCAGAGTGGATTCATGGCTGAGGCTAGACTATAGAGAAATATTGTACATACAAAGGAGATACGAAGACAAAGACGGTTCATATACATACATACTCTAGTATACGAAGTAAACATATATATGTGTGTGTGTGTCTATATATATATATATATATATATATATATATATATTGGGTACCATTGTAGAAATATTAAGAATGTACATATAGAAGGGAGTTGTAGCCATCACGAAAGTGGACCTCTGTCACTTGATAGATTGAAAGCAATGATGCTGCTGCTTTTCTTATGCAAACAGGAAATAGAGCCATTAGGCCATCTCAACCAACGGATTCCCCTCTGATTGTACGATTGTTACCGTTAGAAGAGGAGATCCTCTCCATCTCCTTTATAAGCCAAGTTTTGTATTGTTTTAAGTGTGTGAAGATGAATAAAAGAATTGCCTTCAACCTTCAATTGTTGATTCTCAACTTCTTCATATTTCGTTGTTCTTCATTCAATGGTACTGTTCAATGCTAAAATCCAACATGGTATCAGAGCTGAGGGTTAACGAGAGAAGAAGGAATCGAAGTGGGTTTCCGATCTACAGAACATCCTGCTTACGGATTGTCCGAGTGTGTTGACAGTGTTCCGGGCTGATTCTCTTCTCTATTACTTAGTGTCCAATATCCAGGTGTTAAATTTCTTGTTCTTCTCCTCCCTCTGAGTTTATTTCTCTCCTGAACAATGTGTCTCTACTGAACGTATACTCTCACGTTTTGTTTTGTAATTAGGCAAGGGTTATATGCTTCTTTTGCTCGTCGTGGTTTGATTGCGGCAAATAATGATTCTTTTTGGCAAACGACCTCAACATGTTTGACAAAAGTCCTCAATCAGTTATATTTATCTGCTGCTATATTTTATGTTTGCAAGATGTTTGCTAAATGTTCCCAATGTGGTTCTTATGATACAATCATTCTGGTTTCGTCCCTCTCCTTTGTTCAAGATTATCTTCAGTAAATGAAAAATGATTATGTACATTCACCCCAAATTCTGTTTAACTTCTGTGTTGCTCTGAAGTATTCATCATGAATCTTTTATAGGCAAATATTTGCTGTATTATGTGAACTTATGTTTGATCTGTTCAAATGTCTAATGCCCTATTCCTTTGGCATATTCCCCTGCTGAAATAAATGATTCAAGGGAGAAGATTTCTATTTGTATGGGTTCATTGTTCCTTTGTTAAACGAAAAGGAAAAAAATACTGCTTATATGATTGTAAAGCTTATTACCATGAGTGCTTTGCTTGTCAAAATGTATGATCTGTTTTTCCTTACAAGGCCCAGTTCGAGCATTACAGCCTCGTTCTTCAGATAATAGAATTTTGAGCCACTCACTTCTGCAGCAGAATCAAAATCAAACAAGTTGAGATCTTTTCCTAGTTGGACATGGTCCTTCACCGGAAAACCAAAGTGGCGAGGTGTACCAACCTGCCAGCAAATAATAAAATTGGAAGAGATTTCCCATCTATATGCATGATATATATTCATGGCTTATGCATCCATGGCTGATGCATGCTAAGTGGTGATAATGGCTTGGAAAGATAAGGTATTGTATGCATCTCACATGTTGATATAAGGCATTTGTTATGGCATCATGTTATGGCCTTAGTTGCCATTGCTATTGTGGCCATTGTTGCCATTATTATTTGAATGGACAGGAGTCCCTCTGAACTATGAACACAAATAATCTATAATTATTCCTCTGAGTCATAGACATGGACTCCGCTGAACCATTCCATTATTGTTTGAATGGACAAGGGTTCCTCTGAGCTATGAACACGGATAATCTTGAATTATTCCTCTGAGTCATAGACATGAACTCCTCTGAGTCATTCCATTTATTGTTGAGGCCATAGTTGCCATTGATGTTGAGCTGGATGTCTGTTCCGGCATGTTAATTGTGGCCTAAGTTGTCATTATTATTATTTTTGATGCCATACATGTCCTTATTGTGAGATGTTGCTTCCTAAATGTAAAGTTAAGGTGACAAGTATATTGATGGCTAGATGATGTTTCTAGTAAGTTTTAAGGCAAAATACCTAGTGAGTTATGATGTCTTTCACTTCAACCGATAATGGTGATGAAATGAGATAAAAAAAAGGTATATATTTGATTTTATTTTTGATAAGAGTTTTAAGGTCTTGATCCTTATTCTAAAATGTTTGGACTACATGATTTGGAGTTGGTTTGTACTTGATAAAGTTGATTCAACGTGTATCTTAGAACTTGCCATATAACTCATATGTCTGGTTATTACGTTTAAGCTTTGTGTCATTAACAAAAATAGAAGTTGCGTGAACTATGTGTGCCATTATCATTGCTTATGGATATATTTAAGGAATTGATGCTGTTTTTCTTTATTTCCTCACTGGAAATGACATTTGAATTATACTTTATTTGTTTTGAAATTGTAGCTATATGCAATTTGCATTTCTTTCTCCTTTAGTCCATTTACTTAATTACTTTAGATGTTTCTCTTGCTATGTCTAGGATTGGTATGGTTTTCCTGTCACTAGTTCTAGTGTATGAGATATGACAAAAATGGTAGAATCTCTAGTTTGGCCCTTATACTCTATTACTGTTTTTTGAACTAAATTCAAATGTCTAGCATATGATGTTAGGTAATAATTAAATTGAATGGTCACTTATGAATACAAACACTTTAGATGATTATAACAACACTTTTGTTTGCTCATACCTTCACCTACTGTTTGATAATATTAGCTTGTGTGATTGCATGTTCTCATCTTCACCATTGAAAATCATCTCATTGTTTCATTTCCTTCTTCATTTTTTTATTCTAATCTGTGTCTATAATAGAAGTCCTAACCGGTTTCTCGTACTTCAATTAACATTACCAAAATTAACCTTGCAAAAACTTTGTATCCTCTTGTTTCAAGGGTTTATTCCAATTGGTTTGTACTGATTGCCTAGATGATTTAAACTTACTGAGTTTGTTCATGCATTTAATGGTCTTTCAGTTGCTCTCTTTTGAGATACTCTGTTTTTTGTTGTACTTGATGGTTGGATTAATAACACATTAATGGAATAAAAGAGTGGTTATGTAGTGATTCTACAACTTAGCTAAACATGTTCAAGTTGAAATGTCACGTGGAATTTAAAATTAGTCGCATCTATTATTAATGCACTAAGTTTGAGGGGGAGTATAGAGAAATATTGTACATACAAAGGAGATACGAAGACAAAGACAGTTCATATACATACATACTCTGGTATACGAAAGTGGACCTCTGTCACTTGATAGATTGAAAGCAATGTTGCTGCTGCTTTTCTTATACAAACAGGGAATAGAGCCGTTAGGCCATCTCAACCAACGGATTCCCCTCTGATTGTACGATTGTTACCGTTGGAAGAGGAGATCCTCTCCATCTCCTTTATAAGCCAAGTTTTGTATTGTTTTAAGTGTGTGAAGATGAATAAAAGAATTGCCTTCATCCTTCAATTGTTGATTCTCAACTTCTTCATATTTCGTTGTTCTTCATTCAATGGTACTGTGCCTCAAGAAAAGCGGAACTGTGCCTTAAGAAAGATGCTCAGTCAAAATTCGGTTGGGGGGCCGAGGAAAGGAAAGAAATTCTCTACTTGCCTCGAATGCTCATATCCTTTCCTACATAAGGAAGAAGAGTCTGGCGAAGGATCCTCAACCCCTAACAGGACCTATTCACAAAAGGGATCATCAATTGTATTGCCTTTATCATCATGATATTGGGCATGATACAGAAGATTGCAGGCAGCTCACCCAAGAGACTAGGCGTTTGATCGAGCTCGGCCACTTACAACGATTCTACAATCCAAGGTCGAGGCTGCATAATAGGCTGAGTTTTGCTCGGCCTCCTCTTTATGAAAGTTGTCGACCTGGACCTCAGCACAAGTCGTCAATCGACGAAGATCCTGATACGGCTGAACAAAGTCCGCGAGTTCCTGAGCACATAAGGTTGACTTAAAGGCAAAAATCCATGTCCCAGGAATATTATTCTTCTCGCGTGTATACACTCATTTTATGCAGAGATTTGCATATTATTTATCGCCTTGTGTTCTAATGTGCGTTATGATTTTGTTATTATAAATAAATATTCAGATTTGAAGCAGGACTTTTCTTGACCAATTGGGATTTGAATTCCCCAGAATATGTTATTCGATCAGCTCAGCCTGGTACATCCTTTTATCCGGCAACAAATTTGCCCAGAAGATTTATTTTCTGATGAAATACAAGAATCTTTATCTCAGCTAATGGGACAGGAATATTCTATACAAATTTTCGTCCCGACCTTATGTCATTAAAGAATATACATTTCAAACAAAGACCTGACATGGTTGTTATATTAAACCCTTGGCAGAGCTGAGGTCAAGTATTTGGCAGTGCTAAAACTTGCTCTATTCAAAACCCTTGGCAGAGCTGAGGTCAAGTATTTGGTAGTGCTTGAACAACTGTCGATGGCATAAGTTTGCCCAATTACCATCACTGAACTTTGAAGCTTGATAAGATTATCAGTAAAGTAGTCTGATCTCCTGAACTCAGCAACCGCTTCTGCCTTCATGTCTTCAGCCTGAAGTTCAAATTGCTGAGCCAGTTCAGTTTTACTCTTCTGCTCATCTTCAAGTTGCTTCTTGCAATTGGACAGCTCCTGCTCACAAGTGCCAAGCTCTTTTTGATAGAAGTTCAGTTCAGCTTGAGTTTTGGTAGACACCAGCTCAATATTGGCTACCACTTCTTTCAGTTCATCCACTTGCGAGTAAGCAGTGGCCAACTTAAGGTCAGATTCTTCTTTTTCTTCACGAATCTTAAAATTCTCCTCAGAGAGGGAAGACATTTCTGACCTTAGACCATCCACCACCGCCTCAAGTTCTGTCAGCTTGGAATTTAATGGTTTGGCCTCCTCAACCCACTTCTCATTTGCTCGCTGAAGAACTGCGTTCTTTTCAGTAGTTGCACTACCATCCGCCGCAGCTCTTCAGACTTCCTGAACATGTTGTACTCATGGGCTCGATACTGCAACATTCATAAAACAAGCAATCAAACAAAGGCATAAAGTTGTAAAAAAAATTTAACAGGCTTACCATAGCCATGTTGGTCATGTACGATTTGCAGGACATATCCCAGTCCATGTCATTATAATGGTTAAAATCTCGGGGCAGAATGGAGATTTCATTTAATTGCCTTGCCACTTTTGGATCCAAGGCCGTCTCATCAGAGTAATATTCTAGCGTTTTCTTCAAACGCCGGTGCCCACAAGAAGATCCTCCATCAGTCTGTGGACTCTTTCCCAGATCTTTTGGCTGAGCCGGTTCTTCAGCATTTGGACCAGATGATCTGGATTGTGGTATTTGAGGAGCTTCAGATGGAATTGGGTTTGGATTTGCTTCTGGCATGGGTAGAGTCAGAGGCACTTCGGAAGAGGCCCTTGCCTGGATCTGGTTTGCTTCTGGTATAGGCAGGGGCAGAGGCACTTTGGATGAGGCCCTTGCCTGAATTTGATCAAAGGAAGAATGCTTCGCTTCATTCCTTTTCCTCTTCTTAGGAACCATCTTCTTCAATTTTGACACCGCATCAGACACCGTGGTTCCTGCAAATTCAACAACTGATCAGAATACATATCAAGAGGAATCATAGATATTCAAAAAAAAATTTCAACATACCCAAGACTATTTTCAAAGCTGCTGAGCTGAGGGTACGAAAATTGTGTGTTGGCCACAGGTGGTCTAGGTCGACAGCTCTTATAACCAACCTGTCCACCTTTTTCCAGTCTACGGCCATAGGCAAATTCAACAATTTCGAGGCTTCATCGCAAGATTTATCGCTTGGCCCCGTATTATCTGCGTTGCCGGATTTCCAATAATTTCTCTCGGGTAACCCTACGCTCTTTATGAAAAAGAAACATCCCTTCCAATTCTTAGTGAATGAGGGGATGTTGACAGCATGGTTAATTTCTTTATTAGGATACCTCCTACTAAAGTAAAACCAGCTATCTTTGTGCTTGCACACAAACATTCCCCTAAAAACAGGGAGGGTAAACTCTTTCCCAGCAGCTCTCAGGTAGAGCAGGTAGCTGAGGACTACTTTTAGGCCATTGCCATTGGGCATTATCTGAGGCAACCTAAGATTATAGAAATCTAAGATGTGGCATAAAGGTGCTAGAACGGGAAGGCTGAAATCAGACTTGAAGTACTCCTCATAAACTGCTTCATACCCTACGGGCGGATAATAAGCAGTTTGATGAGGAAGAGGAAGAAGAGAAAGAAAAGTATTCATATCAACACTATACAATTGACATAAGCGGGAAATATCAGCAGCTTTTAAAGTGCACACTGAGCTTTGCACCGCCGGAGACGGAGAACCTCTGTCAATAGACGTTGACGGTACCATGGATTCTGGGGCAACCATAGAAGGTTCATCAGTGCGGCGCAACCTCCTCAAAGGACGGTTGTCCCCATTGGAATCTGACTTCTCAGAGAAGTGAGATTGAACCTCATCATTACCCTCAAGATCAGCTGGGTAAGAATGGGCTGACCTGTTCTGGGAGTCTGAAGAAGAATAGATAACAAAAGCCATAGAAGCGAAGGGAAGAGCAGAGCTTACAGAGTTTTGAAAGCTGAAGAGGATTCGCCGGAGTTGGGGAAGAAGGAAGCTCTGTCGGAGTTAAAAGCGAAGAGAAGGTTGGAGAAAGAGAAGGTGCTCAGAGAGAAACGATTACAAATGAAGGGAGGAAAAAGAAAATCTTTCAGAGGAAAATCTGACCTTTTAAAGAGAGAATCGAAATTTGAAGGGCATAATGCTTCGTTTTCCCCCCTTTTTCGATTACCTAAACCGCCGAAAAACAATAATTGGTTCTGTTGTAACTTGTGCTGGCTTTAAATGCTGTGAGTGGCCCCATTAAAGATGGACACGACACTGAATTAGCAGAACAGATTTATCCGCCCTCTGGTCAGCTCGGCCACACAAAATCTGAGGGCAAACTGATAAGCCAAAAATATCCCTCTGTCAGTCAACAAACAGTCAACGGTAAATCCAAGCGTAAGAGATCGACTCCTTCAGTTCGGCAAGAATGCACCTCTGCTCGGCCATACCACCCTTCAGCTCAACAAGGTATTGTTTTGCCAAGAGCTCCCACTCCTTATTGGAAATACTAAGCAGATATTGCTAAGGGTTTCACTTCGGCCCCAAGCTCCATCCTCGGCTTTTACCTAAAAGAGAGTGTACTCCACATCACTTCAGCCAAATCAGTACAGGACACTGTCCTACTTCTACATTTCGGCAAGCTTCTGCCAGGTGTCAAGCAGCGCTTGACTAAGTACAGAATCATCATTGCTGGCCGGTCTACACATTGTAGATTAGCTACTGACACAGCCACTCTCGCAGGCACTTGTCCTATCGGACTACGTCTCTGCAATAGACAAGACCGCCATCTCAAACACATCACAAACCCATTATTGGGCAGAGAGACAGACCTCATCAAACGCCTATAAAATGCTTCTTTCCAGACGAAAGGAGGGGGCAACTTGAGTCAACTCAATCACATTTTCCTAACTCTAAAAGAGGGAATTCCTATTACACATCTGGGCTGACCGAAAAACTGCCTTATTCTCGGAAGAGGCCCTGAACCAGGTTTATTCTAAACCTTTATACCAGCATAAAATGCTTACAAATTCTCCGATAACTGACTTGAGCGTCGGAGGGTTTTTCCGGGGCAGCGCCCTGGACCTCTAACGTTTCTTGTCCATCTTAGGTTCTTTTAATGGATATATACGAAAAGCTAACGACATACCACAAGGATCATCTCTGATCCACTCGGTGAAGGTTTCGGCTTCATCAGGCATGAAATACTAGAGATTATAGTACCTCAAATGGAACAGGCTCAAAAAGTAGGTTGGCTTGCCATGATGCTAGTGACTCAGATCCCTACAGTGAAGAAACAAACTGTAAGTTACAGACTAAGTTCGCCAGTGACAGCTCTTCTATATTGGTTAAATCATCATCAACCTTAGATTTTAACAAAATTTAGGCCACATCAGGTAGCATAATATGTAATATTTACTAAAAACATATAACAAGAGAATCAAGTTTTGGAATATTTATTATCACAACATCGTGAGGCCCACTCCTTTGGCCGGGAACAGGAACAGAGGACTGAAAGACAAACAATAGAAGAGAGCATTAGTTATCCCCACCTGAATGACAAAAAATCTTGTGCCACTCTGTTCATCATCGCAGGCATACCACTCGCATGGTGATGATTTCGTAGAGTTGAGATCATCTGCAACAGCTTGCTTCACTTCCTCTTTTGCAGACACTACAGCAGTCACAGAGTCTGTAGTTGCCTTCAATGAAGCCACTTCTTCATTAACTGTACTCGCACATTCATTTCCCGCACAATTACCATCAGATGCTTCTTCATTCTGCTTAGACTTGGAGAATATTAGTGGAAGCACGCTTTTAGTGTGATGGTTCAAATAAGAAGCAGCAGAGGCAGCAATCTGGTAAGCAGCAGAGGCCCCAATCCGATGTCCCTGTAGTTGCTCGTCATCAACGTGCAAAGTCTCTTTGGTTTGATTGTCTACAGCTGATTTTGCTTCTTCTATGTCCTTACAAGCTTCTTCAGTTACTGCTTTGTTGTCTTCCCCAGCGTCCTCAGGAAATGTTTTACCTGAATCTTCCGTTTGGGCATGCTCTTTCCTTTCCAGAGACGAGGTCACAAACCTCAGTCCATGAGATCTCAAAAGATTCGCAGGCTGCAAAAAGATTGCCGAAGAGTCCATGAGTTAGGATATCATAACCAAGAAACAAGCACCTCAAAACAGAAATATAAAGGATAGCAAGACAATTGAAACTATTACCAAAGAATCTCTACAACCTTCTTTTTTGCTTTCTTATTTTCTGATTCCAATGTGAGTTAAAAACAAACATAGACTGATGCATGTTACTTGAGACTCTCATATTAAGGAAGGAACCACGATAGCCAAAAGGAAGCAACTTTGCATTTTGAAATATTTACTAGGAGAAAGGACCAAAAAGAAAGAAGAAAGCCATCAATCTTTGATCAATCATTTAGGAACCGGGAGCCTAGTTTTTCACAAAAAGAGAATATATGTAATTTCATACCTTGATCCGGGGTATGGAATAAGCGAGATTCCCTAAATAAGACAACTTGGCATACGATCGGGCTTCCGCCAAAGGTACCCTGCGAAGCAGATTGGAGAAAGAATTCCTGTCGAACACTACCTTTTCCCCATCACCATCAACACTACACCCCTCACATTCTTCTTTCCCCTTAGAGCAACACTCGCTGCTGCTCTGTCCCACGTCGTTCGAAATGTCTTCCACTTCCTCCAGTCGTTTTTCTCCCGATCCTTCCTTCTTCCAGATAGACCTAATATGCAAAATCTTGAATACCCAATTCTCATCCTGCACCACATTGTCCTCTTCGATCATATCCTCTTTCACATATTCCTTCCCGTCTTCCACCGAGACCGTGTTGTCGGAAGCTAAGGTAGCCTCGTGCATAGTACCTCCATTACCAAGCCTTAAAAGTCTTAGTGGATGCCTGAAAGAAAAGCCCCAGGATGGCGCAGACCACTTTTCCACTGAAACTGAAGAGGGATCGCGTCCCACAGAGGCGGCGCCAGAAACACAGCTGCGAATGTCCAAGCTACCGGCCCCAACAACGGCGATCGGGGGCGACATTCCGTGAATACCTGCTTTCAGGCAGAACCCATCCATATTTAGCTTTCGGTTATTGGTGGGCTAGATCAAAATCGTTGATTTGAATTGCGTAGTACGACAAGAGTCGTATCGCGTGGCCTTGGATTGAAAACTGAAAGAAAAAGAAGGTTTCTTTGAAAGTTAAAAGCGAAAGAAATTGGACGCTCTTTGAAAAGGAAGATGGGGGGAGTATATAGAAAAAGAATTTCAGAAAATGATTCTTTATGTTTTTTTTATTAAACAAACAGAGAACAGGTTTCTTAAGCGTGGATTATAAAATAGGCGACCAAACCAAATTTGTGTTGACACATTCTTTTTCTTTCTCTTTCTCTCCCCAACACCGTTTTTTCGACCTTTTCTCTACCAATAACATCAAGACGCTTGGATGAAATTTATAAAATGAAGAATACGAATCCTTTTAAATGATTTGTTAAAAATGTTTGTTTTATGGTATATAGAAATAATTCTATAGATATAAAACAATATTTAAAAATCTTTTATACATTCTCTAACGTTGAGTATCATTTTGAATTTAGTTTTACAATCAACTATATTATCTAGTGTTTATTCTAATTTTTGTATCAAATAATTATATATTTATTCCTCACACTCTTACCGATTCTGATGTGTAGAATTTCAATTCCAATTCCCATTCTATGTTTAATTAATGGTTCTCTAAATTTCTATTTCTAGCGTCTAGGGAGTTAAAATTTGAAATAGTACTAGTATTGTCGCAAAATTAATGTTATTACATAGTATTATAAATAAATTAACTCGATAGCTTAAACCACTAAAATCTGTAATAGGTTAGTTAAATTGTTCAAAAATGTGAAACGCATCCCTTTGGATATATTTCCGCACGATTTTGGCGCGTAAACTTCTTTTGTACGTGTACGTCTTTTATACCAAATCAAGGTATTTATCGTCTTGAGTTGGTGTTCAAGCACCATCTGGCTTTCCTCTCAAAGAATGTTCCCTTTCATGAAGGTAAAGCTCTAGCCTTTTTTGCCATATGCTATGGATACATCATTTCTAATACATATTGTTTTGTTTTATTGATCGAAAAAATGAGGAGTAAGTTTACCAAAACCTATACAATAAAAAATGCATTTAATGGTGCCTAATTTGATACAATGTTTTAGATTTATGTTTAGATATACTATCATCTCGGCTGATTTTGATATCGACTTGTGACTTATGCAAACAAATTGGCAGCTTTTAAATAATAAAAGCTGATAGACAATTAGAAGATGTGCACAATTTTCAATTAAATAAATATTAGTTTTTTTTTCTCAATCGTGCTACCAAGGGAGAAGCATTGCCAACAAATGGGGAAAACAGAAAAAGAAACATGTGACAAGAGACATTTATAGGTCATGTTAATAGCAAGAAAGCGATATTGATAAAACAAGTTGAAAATTTTAATTTTTATAAGTTTATTTATTGGTTTACATAGACACATAGATGGAGCATATTTTTTTCTCTAAACATTTTATTTCTACCCGACAAAAATGCATGTTTTAAATGTAAAATTATTAGTACCAAAGGTACTTCCCAGAAAATTGAAAATAAAAATACAACAACAAAATGAAAATAAAAGTAAAAAACTGATTTATTAGGTTGACCGCGACATTTTAGGTTTTACTCAAAGAGGAAAGAAAGAAAGCAAAAAAGAGGAAAAAATTGACTGCCACATCAACAAACTTGAGGATGAGCTACGATCGCCACGTCAACATGCCCATTATCAGACAAAACTCAAGGCAGCATGATGTGTCCTTCCAGGCTTCTTCCCCAATTCCCTCTTTGTTTTGTCAGAATTATGGTACCAAAATCTTATATGCTCAAAAGGAACAAATATTCCAATACGACGGCCATTAATTCAAGTTCGCCTTTGAAGACAAAATAATAATAACTTGCGTATTCGTCTTCACAGTTGTCTCGCCTTTAATAATTGGTGCGCAAAAGAAAAGAAATCGAAGTACATTACCTATGAAAAACTACACTATTAAAATTATTTTTGATGGAGTCGGATTTTCGCCATTAGATCAAAAATGATCTAAATAATGATTTTATGGAACGCTTGTTAATATAAATCTACACGAATCAACAATTTTAGAGGCTTCATAGTTGTTTTTCTAGAGAAAACCTCGCGACGCTCAAGTCAATTGCGGATTTAACCACGTTTGGAATTTTGTGTTTGCTGGAATATCAGAGAAACTTGTCTCTTTTCGTTTTTTGAGAAATTTTTCAAATTCAGTTGAACATGCCTTCTGTTAGACATTATTTTCTTTTTTTTTTTGCATGTTGTGGCGTATTGTAACATGTTCTGACTTCCTTATGCATGGCTGCCAAGTGGCGGCACGTATCGGTTGCATGGAGAAGCTGCTTGCGTGGCAGGAGTCTTCTTGGACTAGCTGACCTGGAGTACTTTATTTATCGGGGCCATGGCCAACCTATTGGGTATGGCCGAGGATATCATTGAAGCCGAGGTGACAGTTGATGCCGAGGTGACGACTGAGGCCGAGGCAGTGCTTGCGGTTGAGGTGATTAACCTTTGATACCTCCCAGTAAGATTGGTTGGTGCTGACTTGATATCATTGTCGGTGCCAAGGGACGTCCTATGTCCCTTTTACCGCGTCGACTTTACTGTTTGATTGTGCCTCAACAGCTGACATGAGCCTAGGTGACCTGCACCCTGTCAGGTTCAAATGACATCAACTGTAGATATCTAGGTCAATCGTACTTGATCGCTTTGTGGATTGTTGGTTTTGTCCTAGTTAGATATCCCAGATCAGTCTTGTCGGCCAAGAGAGGATGGCTGATCTCTATTAACAAACGAAAATTTTGACTATTTTGCTGTGCATGCCTCAAACGTGTCAGTATTAGAGTGGTTATTCAGTCAACAGTAAGATGAGATTTCCTTGCATGATATTTAAGGGAACAACATCACCAAAACGTATTAATTTTTAGAGAGCGGGAAACCCCAAAGGAAGTATCTTTATTCTCTCCAAAATTTTTGGATCAAAACTGTCGTGTTTATCTCTTTCTCTTCATCATTCCTATTTCTTTTCTTCTAACTCAACACTCTGTTACTTCGCTCCTTATCCACCACGTGCGTTCATCTTCCCGAGTCTTCATATATCTTTCTCAAGCCAATTCCTCGTCCAAATCTGACCAAGTACGCAGTCTTACCATCTTTCTTTTCATTCCTTTTCTCTCTTCCTTTAGCGATTTTCAAAACGTTTCTCAAGGGCTTTCCTATGATCCTCTTTTTAGAGTAAACCCCCTCACATGACAACTCTTGCCCTGTGAAGAGGCAAAAAGAGGTGGTGACCGTCTTAGATGGATCCAGTGATGCTGATGGGCCTAGCCGTGATGTTTCGGCGGCGGTTTCCACAGGCATGTCTTACCCAAAATTGCCTTTCCTGAAATGTGGAGCCAGACTCCTAATTCTTCTGGTCGGTGGGTCGTGGTGAACCCTCTAGACTGGTTCAAACCACTTTCTGTACAAAGAATCAGGCTGACCTGGTGAGACTTTACGAAGTCCACTAACTGTGATAAATTAGACCAAATCCTCTTGTTTTCTGATCGGACAACCTACAACCTGTCGCATAGTTATGAGGCTAATTATGATGAGTATTTTAAGGTTCGGTTTCAACCTTCATGTCCCCAACCCTTTAAAACTCATCCTTTTTTTACCACCATCTCAAATTTCCTCAGGTTATACTTAATGGCCTGAGAACTTTAGCCTGCAATGTCTTTCTTAGATATAATGATAGAATTATGGTGTTGAAGTTAGTACTGAATAAGAAGGTGGTGACAGTGATTTGCGCCTACGCACCCTAAGTGGGACTAGGAGAACAGGAGAAGAAAAGGTTTTGGGATTGCTTAGATGTAGTGTTAAAGGCAATACCCAGGGAGGAACGAATTTGTATCGGAGGTGATTTTAATAGACGTATTAGAAAGAATAACAATGGTTTTCAGGCGGTACATGGAGGGTTTGGTTATGGAGATAGAAACGAACAGGGTAGAGATCTGCTAGACCTAGCAGTAGCCCATGACCTAGGCATTATAAACTCGTTTTTTAAGAAAAAAAGAATCACATTTGATCATGTTTAACAGCGGAGGACGTCATACGCAGATCGACTATTTTCTAATGAGGCGTGAAGATCGACGGTTGTGGAGGGACTGCAAGATTATACCAAGAGAGACAGCGGTGACGCAACACCGTTTATTAGTGGTAGTTATAACATTGAGTCAAAAGCTGAGTAAGGGAGTTGGAAAAGTCACAGCCGGGATTCGATGGGGAAGTTTGAAGGACGAAAAAGTTAATATATTCAGAGACAAGGTCATCTCTGCGAAACTAGGTCGTCTATGTAATGACACAAATCAGATGTGAGAAGCTATATCGACTACTATTACTCAAGCGGCGAGAGAAACGCTCAGGGTAACAACAAGAAAGAAGTCCGTACATAAAGAGACGTGGTGGTGGAACGAGGATGTGCAACAAAAAAGAAAAGACAAACAAAATATTTTTAGAGCTCTGTTAAGATGCACCAAGGAGGAAGAAAAAGTGCGATTGAAGGAGAATTGCAAAATCGCCAGGAAGGAGGCGAAGAAGGCAGTGACAGAGGCAAAAACTGCAGCTTATAAAAGGATATATGAGAGACTAGAAACAAAAGAAGGAGAACATGATATGTTCAAGATCGCCAAAGCTAGGGATCGAAAGAGGCAGGACCTAGGAGGCGGAAAGTTTATAAAGGAGAAGATGGACATGTGTCCGCCAAAGCACAAGACATCAAGTTGAAATGACAAACATAATTTCACAATCTTTTCAACGACAGTAGTGCCGACTACGAAGAACGAGAAAGCACCACTAAACAAGAACGACAACATAATAACTCCGACTGTCAGAACATCACACAAGGAGAGGTGATGAGAGCACTGAAGAGGATGGGAAGAGCTAAAGCGGTCGGCCTAGATAACATACCCATTGAGGCGTGGAAGTATTTAGGAGAGGAAGAGGTCCAATGGCTAACTACTCTGTTCGACCGTATTTATAAAACAAGGAAGATGCCAGATGAGTGGATAAAGAGTGTCGTGGTCCCCTATATAAGAACAAAGGAGACGCACAGTGTTGTGGGAACTATAGAGGGATTAAGTTGCTAAGCCATACCATGAAGTTATGGGAGAGTAATCGACACTCGATTTAGGAGAGAAACTCATGTTACGGTGAACCAATTTGGTTTTATGCCAGGAAGGTCAACTACGGAAGCAATACACATTCTCAGGAGATTAATGGAGAAGTATAAGGAGAAGAAACGCGATTTACATATGATTTTCATCGATCTTGAAAAAGCGTATGATAGTGTGTCACGTAGCCTGATATGGGATAGTCTGGATGCAAGAGGGATCCTTATGAAGTATATAGACATAATTAGAGATATGTATGCTAGGACAAAAACAACCATTCGTACGCCTGTGGAGAATACAGACTTCTTTCCGGTGGAGGTCGGTCTCCATCAAGGGTCTGCGTTGAGCCCGTTTCTTTTTGCAGTTGTCCTTGACGAGTTGTCAAAGTCGATACAGGAGGCAGTTCCGTGGTGTATGCTTTTTGCTGACGATATTGTATTAGTTACAGAAAGTAGACATACCTTGAGTATGAGACTAGAGCAGTGGAGAGGTGTTTTAGAGAGAAAAGGCTTAAAGATTAGCCGTTCTAAGACCGAGTATCTGCACCGCGACTTCAACGGCGTAACAGACAGTGAGAATAGTCAGCTCACCATCGATGGTCAAGTGGTACCACATGTAAGTAAGTTTAAATACTTAGGATCATTTGTGCAGCAGAATGGCGACATAGATAATGATGTAGCACATCGAGTTCAAGCAGTCTGGTGTAGATGGAGGGCGACCTCAGGGGTGCTGTGTGACAAAAATTTCCCAACTAAATTAAAGGAAAAATTTTATAGGGTGGCAGTGCGACCGGTAATGCTATATGGGACAGACTGCTGGGCCATCAAGAGGTCACAATTACAGAAGATAGAAGTAGCAGAGATGAAGATGTTAAGATGGATGTGTGGGCATACAAGACTATACTGGATCAGAAACGAGGTGTTTCGAGAAAGGTTAGGCGTGGCTAGTATAGCAAATAAGATAAGGAAAGGCAGAATGAGATGGTTTGGGCATGTCAAGCGGAGACAGACAACGGCGTCGGTCAGAGCAATTGAAAGCCTCATTGTAGAGGAAAACAGGAGTAAAGGCAGACCAAAACTGACTTGGGATGAGTAGATAAGGCACGACCTACTAGATTTGCACCTCTCTGAGGACATGGTATAGGATAGGAGGTCATGGAGACATAAGATTAAGGTTAACAAGGTATAGGTCATATATAGAGACACTTTAGAATATATTTAGGGACATAGATAGGCGTATACACTATCTACGCTTTAGGTTGACTTTCCACTTGGTTGCGTATGTTATACCGTTGTTTTACATTACATGTACATATACACGTGATGTGTATTTTAATATCGAAAGTCATTTCTTTGCATTTCTTGAATTTTCTCACTAACAAACTAGCACAACATATCTCTATTATCATGTCATTTGTGCAGATATATATAGAGCCGGGGGTCTCAATGGAAGCAGACTCTCTATCCTTTGGGATAGAGGTATTGTCTGCCTACCGCTTACCCTCCCCAGACCTTAACGATAGCTTTTGTTGTCGTTGGGATATACTGGGTCCAGATGATGATGATGATATAGTTGATGGACCTTGAATAATAAGACGTTCTAGCTTATTGAAAATCAACTATCATCAACCAAGAACCGGAAAGGGCAGCTCTTTTATGTAAAGAATGTTGGCTTGACAAGCCAAGACGTCAGTTGCATATCGAAGGCTAACAACAAGCTATAGAGCAAACAATATCAAGAGGATTATAGTCTCCAAATCTTTGAGGGCACCGTTGATTAGCTCAAGGTCAACAGCTACGTCTTGGAGAAGGCTGACCATGATGATTTTGTCAGTGATCTGAATTTAGTATATTAGGCAAAAAAGAGCTAGAGATCATCAAGGGTAAAGTATCAGAGTCATTTGAACTTTGTCTTTACAGTTTTTGCAATATTTTTGTACTGACGTGTTGCACTTGTTTTTATAGGTACCGTGGCTAGCATATCTGCTGAACTTATTGCTGTTATGAAGATAAAAAAGAAAGGAAAACATGCGACCCCCACGGCTAGTCAGAAGTTTGAATAGCCGAGTTGGCGACTAATGCATGCATCAATAAGCTGAGTCAAGATTCGACGATACTGCAATTGGCTAACAAGCTCCAGGTGTTTCATGAACAAAGGATGCATCTAGCACTAGGTCAGTGTAAAAGTCCTTTTTTTTTATATTTTTTGATCTGATTTGATTTCTTTGATGTTAGACTTGTTGATGGTGTTCGAGATCATCCCTACGGGCCCCGATCAAAAGTTGGCCATTAAAGCCGATCCTGTTCAAATGATGGCTGCACTCGAGTCCACCACTTTTGAGGAGGCAGAAGCTGGCGACGAAGTGGTCTCGACTCAGTGAGTGTCAAAGAGAAATAAGGGCATGGACCTTGGCACAATCGTGCAACCACACTTCACCCGGAATTAGTGGCTCCGTCCCGTAGAGTCTCCACTGGCCGAGGTGCATCCATCGGTAGACCAACCGACTGTGGAAGAATAGGCGAAATCACTCTCCCATGAAGATAGCACCGAGGACCTTGGGGCAATGCAGTGACTCAACGAGAATTCAGTGTTGCTAGTTGACATGTGAAGGTTTTAGGCGCCGATCTTTCCACGGTTAACAGACGTGTTCCACTGAGATATGACACTACTAAGTGCTCTTCCACCAGTTAAGTTTTACCTTTTTACTTTGCTGACTGCCTTCTGCCTTTTGCAGTTCACGACCATATAGATGGAGCTTATGAGACGGATCAAAAAGATGGGTGGTCTGTTGGAGAAAGAGGTAAACAAACAGATCACCCATGCTAGAATCTTCAAGGAGTGAGTGAAGAATATTATAGAGCCTGACCTGAGATTTTGAAATTTAAGAAAGAGAAAGAAGAGATAAGACACAGCTTTGGCGACTTTAGCTCACATATTGATAGTTTCAAGAGCAAAGCTTCTGAGCTAGAGGTGTCCCTAATCGAGGCTCAGTCAGCCAATAGGAGGGAGCTGAATGAGGCCAATGATGGAAAAGTTGAGGCTGAGCACCGATTCGAGGAGCTGACTTCAGAGAGCTGCAGCTACAGCAGAGGATTGACTACTTTCCCCAACAGCTAACCGACATGAAGGAGCTTGTCATTGCTGACTTCAAGAATTCACCCTACTTAATTGAGAATATGGCACTCCAAGGCTATGTCATGGAGATGGAAAAACTGAGGCGATCGACGCCTACGTTGAGGTCGAACCCTCACTAAACAAAGGAGAACCCCAAATTGCTAAATTGTACAATCTTGAGGCGAAATGTGAAATCGGCGAGTAGTGCAAGTTCTGTACTGAAGAATTCAATCTGAGAGAGGCACTGAGGTAGGCGTTTAATTTTATTGTACCATTGTAAATTTCAATTCAAAAGTTTTGTAATATTCAAACTCTGAATGAAATGAAAATTTTTTGTTCAAGTATTGTCTACTCAGTCTTTTATTATTGTTCAGCTTTCTGTTTAGTTACTGTGACTTGCTAAGCGCTGATCAGAAAGACCGTCAAGTGTAATCACGTCGGCCTTTTAGACTAAACTGACCAACAAAACTTAACAGTGAAGCACAAAACAACAACAACAACATTACCCTTTGCCTTAGAGGCTCCCGCCTATGGCGCTGTATGAGGAGTTAGATGTACGCAACCATAACCATATGTTAGAAACACATGAAGGTTGTTTCCCGAAAATCTTTAACAAATTCTTGCAAGTATAATAATCTCAGTCATCTGGTGGTTGAGCCGAGGGGATAAGCAAGACAAAAGTCAAAAAAACCATAAAAATCTTGACTAAATTTCGCAAAGTGCAATCACCTCAGACTATTTAGTATATGGCCTACCCAAGTAAGAAGTTGCATCAACTTGAAACTAAAACCAACTTCAAGCTTCAACTGTGATCACCATAGGCCTTCAAGCTATACTGAATAAAAAATAAAAAAAATGTATGGGTTCTCACATGTGTCCGCCTTCAAGCTGCAAAAGCTGGGTCGCATTCCAATATAGGCCTCTGAAATAGAGTCTAATAAACTATTAAATGCATTTCAAGTCTAGAAAAACTATTTTGGCGTGACGCTTGAGTATGTCTTGCTAATAACCATTGTATGATCTGAGAAGACTTGTTCTGTTGCCTCTCCTTGTTAGAGGCATCCATCATTGAGACATAATGACTGCTCATGCTTGCCAAGGCCAAGTGTGAAAAACCTATTTCATTTAGTCCCCTGTTGGGATGACACTCCACTTACCCTCCCCAGACCCTAGCGATAGCTTTTGCGGTCGTTGGGATATACTGGGTACGGATGATGATGATGATGGAATGACAGCAAACCCGCTTAATGTTGGAAGACGAGTCCCATACCAATCGTTGAGGCAGAATGACTGCTCAGACCTGTCGAGGTCAATTGCAAAAAACCTGTTTTGGTTAGTCCGTTTGTTGAGGTGACAAGCAGACATGCTGAAGCAAATTAGAAACCCTTTCCTATGTCCACTATTGAGATGGTATGACTACTAAGACATGTCAAGGTCATTTAGAAATGATTCAGATATGCCAAGGTCACCAATTTCAGGACCTGCCTCAAATAAACTATATCGTGACTAGGCTATTTCTACCTTGAAATAATATGAACAACAACGAATGAATAAAATGTACTTGGTTTTTCTTGAAAAAATATTCATAAGTATTATACGTGAAAATGTTTCAAATTTGGTATATGCAACTACATGGTAGCGTCCTACCAGCTAAGGTTTCTAATTTGAAATCTCTAGAGGAAAAGTACATTGATGATACGATACGTCCCTTCCCATTTAAGGTCAAGCTTTCTCGAAAGGCTAGCCTGACTTGTAGTATTTTTTTTCGAATAATGAGGTCTCCAATCTAGAATAATTTGTGCTATACTCTCGTATTATTATTGAGAGATCACGTTATTGTACTGCTATTCGAATGTGAGCTTTTTCTAGTTTTTCCTCCAAAAGCCATCCAGATTAAGGAGAAGATTTCAATCCTTATTCTGACCAAAATAATTCTCAACTCTGGCCAACGTAGAGCCAGTCTAAGATGGTATCATGACCTCAAATATGTACATCAAGGAAAAAGAAGTTTCCTTGGTCGAGGTGGAAGGAGTTATGTGATATGTCCATAGGATGCCGAAAAGTTCATCTACTCATCTGCTTTGGCTTTTTCTAGTCGCTTCTTTTAACTTTCCTCCAGATTCCGGTTGGAACGCTCTGCTAAACCTTTTTGGTATGTGGATGAGCCATCGAGGTCAAATGGTGATTACTGTACAGCTCGGTGCACCAGTTTTTAACTAGATCCTCAGCAAAAAAAATATTATCCAAAACCAAGACTCTTGTCAACCCCAAACGGCAAATGATGCACTTCCGGAGAAATTTCTTCAGGTTATTTCCTGTTATGACCTCCAAAGGCACTTTTTTTTATCCATTTTGTAAAGTAGTCAATGGCAACAAGAAGTAATGAACCGATCTTGGAGCACGTGGAAGAGGCATCTACGAGCCTTTCCCTGTAAATACATAAAGAACATCTTGCACATTAGCGGATCGGGTACATTCTTCAGATTCATCACTATCTGAGATTGAAAAAGATGATCCGTCAGATCTGAGGTTCTACATAGGTGTCCATTTTGGATGCCTTAAAATTATATGTGGCCGCATATTCTGCCATATCTTCATAAAACAAACTTTCTTATTCCGCCTGCGTATACTCCTAGCAGCTTGAGGATGACTCATCTTCGAAACCACCTCGGTTGTAATGAGATAGTGGTGTTTGATGCGCATACTTTGAATGATGTGATTTAACTCCTACGGGTTTCTTCATTGGTGGTAAAGGCTCATTCTGAGGTTTCTTGTCTTTGCTTCTGCGTCTGGCATAAATTGGTCTCTTGGTCTGAAGGAACATTCTGAGACTTTTGCCTCCCTCGATAGTTATGAGAAAAGTCTTCTACTGTGTGTGGGTCCTCTGGTGCCTTGACTTTGATCTGTTCGACCAAATCTTTGAGTACACCTATGGTTTAAGCAACAAATTACACAGCTTCCATATGCTCCTCATGCGTGATTCCTTGATATTCATTGTGGTGTCCAACCTGCTCATTGAGGGTTTGCTCCAACATACAATTGGACCTTCTATTCCTTTGCTGGTGAGAAGATTTCTCACCATCGTATTCAAAGGTTTTTTCGTTCTTGGGTAATCTTATGTGGACTTTAGTAAAGAAGATAAAAATAAGGCCTGGTTGGCCTTTCTTCTATTGCCAAATAGTGGAGCCCGACTTTGTCTTGGAAAAAAGATGATATTAATATCGATTTTATAGAATGTGTGTTCCTGTCAACCTGCAAAGCATCAACAAGATTAGACGCCTCAGAGTTATTACTATAGGAAAAACCCTTCGACGATCAAGGCAGTTACAGATTTAACCCATGTTTGGATTTTGGTAGATGATAGAATATTTGAGAAACATGTCTCTTTTTGTTATTCGAGAAATTTTTGGATTCAACTGAACATGTCTTCTGTTGGGCATTATTTCCTTCTTTTGTATATTGTGGCAAGCCAATACATGTTCAAAGACTATGGGATATTGCCACGCGTTCTAACATGCTTATGCATTGCTACCACATGATGTCACACGTTGGGTTGCATAGCGAAGCTGCTTGCATGGCAACAGTCTCCTTGGTCGAGCTGACCTGAAGTACTTTATTACTGAGGCCTCGGGCGACCTGTTGGGTACTCGGTGAGCCCAAGGTGACAGTTAAGGCTGAGGTGTCGACTGAGACCGAGGTGATGTTTGTAACCGAGGCGTCTAGCCTTTGATGTCTCTGAGTGAGATTGATTGATGCTGATCGAAGATTCTTTTCGACGCCGAGAGACGTCTTACGTCTCCTGAGTTACACCGACTTGACGGTGTAGTAGATGATATAAACCCTAGACGATATACACACTGACAGAGTAAAATAACGTCAACTGTAGCGAACATCACCAATTGTACTATAGCTTTGCGAAGTGTTATTTTATCCTCGTCACTTTCTTACTATTTGAAAGCTTATAAAAGCAATAATGAACACAAATTAACATTCAAGCCGGCTCTGAAAGAAAGATCTTCATGATGTTCTAGTTAACTTATTGAATACGGTAAGGATTGTGTGGAAAACGAAGTGAATACTTCCTCCGCTTTCATTGTTGTTTTAAAATATTTATCACATTTTTTAATTATCGTGATCAACACAAATTTTTCTGCATTATTAAAAGGTTTAGTTTTCTATTTTGACCATCAACTTAGAAAGTAAAGTTTTCTATAAACATTTAAAGATAACATGACACAGATGTGTAACATGAGTCTGACGGATAATACCGCCAATAAATCCTTTGTGAAGAAAAAAAGGGGGGAAAAAAGTTGAGGTGGCAGCATATGCTAATGCCTCCAGAGTCCAGAGTAGAGACATACAAATTAAGCGACACAGCTCTTCTGACAAGACATCAGAAGGCTATATTAAAACAAGGGTAGAAGAAAGGTGACCTAATTGTTTTTCCTGACTTGCATCTAAAGAGGAGAAAAACGTGTCCTCTTTCCCAAGGGGACAAATGCACAGAGGGGAAACGCGTACGTTTACAACACATTGATCCGTGTCGGCTACTTGAAGTTTCAGTATTATTCTTAACTGATTTTACTACTACGCATTAACCAGATAATCATTCTGGTTTCAGTCTGTTTTCCTTCTCTGTTTGGGCCTGGCACGCAATAACATTTAGTATTTAATTCCAGCGTAAAAGGACTGCGCCATTCGTGCAGCTTGGAGGCCGGTAAGGACCAAGGAGGTTGCAAATATTACAATAAAATTCCAAGTTAGAGTTGCTTATGATTTAGCAGTATTCTCTCCCCCCCCCCCCCCTCTCCCCCTCTCACGGTTCCAACACGTCAAACAACTTCCACTTGCTTTCATATGTCAATACATATCCAAACTGCTAGGCTGTCCGCAAGTAGCCATAACATGTAACTCAATCTCTTACCAACTATTATTCATGGGTATCCTTGCCTGTATTGAACAAGGCATAATTAACTTCCATATTCCACAGCTAATAACGCCCTTCTCAATTAGTAGCAGAGACCAACACATCTATCAATAAGAGAAGCCGCATGCAGAGAATGCAGCCTTTCCATCCATCCGTCCACAGTAACAAGCATTTGCCTACAGATAAGCCTAAGCTGCTTTGTAAAAATGGTACCACAGGCAGGGAAAACTGCTAAAACTAACAGAAATGTTTTCTTCCCAGACACCATCTTACTCTTCAGTCTGCTACTAAAAGGGCCAAAAGAATGTCAAAAATCTATCGCTTGCCATGAACCTTCTCATGCTTTCCTGAAAGTCCTTGTTTAATAGTAAAACGAGCTTAATTTGGAGGAGACGTTCCCACGTTTCAGTTCAACCGAGAATTGCCTTGATTTTGGTCTTCTGCTCCTCCGTCAGTGTAGTTGGAAACAAAACCTCAAATGTTACATATAGATCACCCTTCTTGTCACTAAAATGCAGGGGCATCCCGTCCCCTTTGAATGTCCTCACTTCTTTGGGTTTAGTGATTACCTGTCCGTTTAACCAATGTCTTTAGTCTCTAGCAGAAAAACAATCATTGTTTTTCGGCTTTTGTAACAAAATCACAAAAAATTTACAATCACCTTTGAGCTTATGTCAACCGAATGGTCATCCAAATGTTTAATGCTCTTCTCAAAACCAACAAGAGCTTGCACCTGTCAGTTCATCAGCAGGCTCCATCAAAACCAGATTCCACATCATAGTTTATGCGGCATCATGAACACATTGAAAGTAAGAAACCAAATCATTCAAGAAGAATATTCGACAAGAAACCAAATCGTTCCAGAAAGAATATCCATCCAGGCTCCAGCCTAACATGTCAGCTCATTCTCAAAAAGTTTCGAGATTGAGCATATCAAGCGAAGTATCAAGTTTAGAGTTTGTATGGGTGATAGACAAAGAAAAGGCATCCAACAAGAGCACACAATTGATAAATTGCCCGGTTTGACCCGCTCTCTAGCATGGTCAGAAACTAGCTAAAGAGCACAGGCAACCGAATCCCAATACAGCATGTGTAGGAATAAGGGGATGACATTCAGATGTTTTTAGGGCATAACTTTAGCTTAAGCTTCCACTTTTAATACTGACAAGGAACAGTAAGATTCTGTACATATCAAATTGCAGTTCCAGGTGAACTGAGGTCTAGGGAAAGGCAGCTTTTGTGCAGCAGTAGAAGCTCTTGCACATAACCACACCTCCAGGTTTAAGTCGTGAAGGTAAGGATAAATATGATAAGCACCGGGCTGCTCTTTCAATTAAGCTGCAGTTTTAGAGATAATCTCGGTATGTGAAAAAAGCACAATCACTTGATCAATGGACTTGATAACCAAGAGAGTGCGAATTACTAAACAAGCACCTTATCAGATTACACATCACTAACAAAAAGAGAAAGCAAGGGCTCCACTGCTCAAATTAGGAGGAAATTTCACTTTCGCACCTGGTGTGACTCAACCAAGAAACCATAGGCTGATGGCTATATATGCTACAAGGTCATATGTTTTTAGAAAAGGATGCTACATAAACGACCAATAAGAAATGTCAAAGCTTACCAAGGTAATACTAATAGTTGTATGCAGATCATTGCCATCCCTGCGGAAGCGGTCATGGGGTGCAGTAAGAATGCGGAACTGCACCACAATGTTGAAGACACGAACAATCAGTATAAACTTCAAGGGGGGAATAAAGTATTAACGCAGTTAAAAGCAAAGAGCAGAATCTGACCCTCAGGTCTCCAGCTTCCCCATCAATTATAGGTTCGCCATCCTCGTAAAATACGACCTCCTGCCGAACAAAAGAAAATTAACATCCTTAATTTCTGATTTACTCTTTATAATTCCACATCCCTGCTCGTATGCTTTCATGATTCACACGAACGTATGGGGCGGGAATACAAATATAGCAAGCTAAAGGTGTCAAAATTACAACACACTGGCATTTTCCCAATATGCAAGTCGGCTATATGAATCAATCATTTCTCTTGTGCCATATTTATTTATTTATTATCTTATTTTTTGAGTCGTAGCCTAAATTCTACCTTCGTTTTGTGTCTCTAAGTTTAGAATACTAACTCTTTCAAAAATACAATATCATCTCAACCGTGATTCTAACTTAAGTACCTAAAATTTCCACTTAAATCCTATACCATCTATACGATATTGATTATATGAATCAACTGTCCACATGTTGACCATATGCTCCTTAATTGTCATATAAGTCGTGTATTTCCTTATTGTCTCTATTCGTGTCTTCTTTGGTCTCCCTCTCTCGTTTAACATGCACTCCTTTCATTATCACACGGCTTAACAAAAATGCATCTACAGGACACCTTTGCACATGCCCCTCATCGTAACCTTAACCCCCTCCTCTTTTCTTCTATAGGAGCCATCCCGCCCTTTCTGCTTGTATGTTCCTTTCTTATTTTATCCTTTCTTATATGTTCACACATCTATCTTATCATTCTCATTTCCGTTGATTGCATCTTTTATTCATGCTCGTAATTGACTATCTAACATTCAAATGTGTACAACAATGCGGGTCTTATTGCTGTCCTGTAAAGATTCTCTTTAAGCTTTAAAGGTACTTTCATATCACAACAAAGACATGACACACTCCTCCACTTTAACTATTCCGCATGTACCCTATAATTCACATCTTTATCAATTCATTCACCTTTCTGTTGAATAGATCTTAAATACCTAAAAGGTAAATCTCTTGTTCTCCCAGTTTCACAAACTGCCAAGGCCATTATTTTGTTGGTAAAATTAAAGTTCATATACTATCTTTTTTCGGCTCAATTTGAAGTCCTTTTCCTCTAGCGTTTCTAGCCAACATTCCAGCTTATCATTGACTCTTCATTATTCTCATACACCAACACAATGTCATCTGCAAATAAAATGTTTAACGGAACTCTGTCATGAATGTGTCCAGTGAGCTCATCTATAATTAAAGCAAATAAATATCGACTTAATGACGATCCTTGGTATAAAGTCACTATAATATGGAACTCTGAACTTAGCCTTTCTGAAGTCCTTACGTTTGTCATTGCATTCTCATACATGTTTTTAATAAATTATATATATGCTAAAATGCTTTTCTTCCACTCGTCAGACATCTTTTCGGTCTTCACAATCTTGTTGAAAAGATTTGTGAGCCACATAATACATTCTTTCCCTAGGCATTTTCAATCATTAATTGGAATACCATTGAGACCAATTACTTTACCATTTTTTATCCTTTTCAAAGCATCTTATATATCTGACAATTGGAGTCTCTTACTATGTTAAGCTTCTATCATCTTCAAAGTTGCATAACTCGATCAATACGAGTTCACCTCTTACTGATTCATTAAAAAGTTTCTCAAAGTATCTTCTCTATCTATCTTGTATTGTCTTTTCCTCTACTAAGATATTATTACATTCGTCTTTAATGCATTTCACTTGAGTCAAATCACTTTTCTTATCTTCTCTCACTCCAGCAATTTTATGCACATCCCTTTCACCTTCTTTTGTGTCCAACCCTTTATAAACATCTACAAACACGTTTGATTTGGCCTCACTTGTTAATTCCATGACAATCCCTCTAGAGGGAAAGAATAGAGTGTTGGACAAATTTCAAACTTTTCTTGATTGATGTCATTCTTTTTAAGAGATCAATGTATATATTAATCTCCGTTGAGAGATCTACGTAGAGATCGATGTTACTTTCTAACCCATTGTTTTTTCTGAAGTGTAAAATGATTTTTTAACCTTTTCAAACATCAAAGATCGTCAGATGAACATATTTCAACATCAATTATGATGTGTAGCTTCTTTCTTAGCCAGCCTATATTTTTTCAATTCTCTTGATTCCTGCAACGTTGAAATGAATTATAACCAATTCTCTTGGCTTTTACTTTGCCTCTTTTCCACCACCAAGATTCTTTATTTGCATGTGCTCGACTTTTTGATTCATCAAGTAAATTTCTCGATATTTTTTATTTTTACTACCACATCCTCTTATATTTCATTTGCATCGACACTTGAATTTCTTAAAACTTCTTACTATAATACTGTTTTTTCTAAACTCTGTTTGCTTAGCTTCAGCTAAGTTCCACCATTTTATACTTGGTTCAACAAACTTTTGTTTTCTCAATCTTCTATGTCGAATACGAACATCCAAAACTACGAGACGGTGTTACATTCCTGATATCACCTTACAGTGTTTACAAGCTCTTCTATCTCTCCTATGAGTCATGAAATATTCGATCAAGGACTTATTTGTTATACTTTTGAATGTAATCAAGTGTTCATCTATTTTTTAGAAATGTGTTAATCACTATAAGATCATACGCTATTGTGAAATCCAAAATTGATCTTCCTTCATCGTTCATATTTCCAAAACCAAAGCCACCATGTAATCTTTATTCTCTTTACCTACATGTCCATTTAAATCTCCTCCTATAAAGATCTTTTCACATATTGAAAATTTCACACACTACTTACAAAAAAAAAAGAAATTTCGCACACTACGTCTTCTAAATCTTTCAAAAAATGAACCTTTACAACTTCTTTTAAACCCACTTGAGGAGCATATGCGCTAATAATATTGATTTTCTTTTACTAACGCCAACTTAAATGCTATAATTCAATCCTATTTTTTAACAACATCTAATGCTTCCTCTCTTAACAAGACATCTATAATAACCCCAACTCCATTTCTTGTCTCATTTTTTTCCTGTACGGAGTTTAAATCCAGACTTGTCCACCATCCGAGCATTCTCACCTATCCACTTTGTCTCTTGCAAACATAAAATATTTATTTTTTTCTTATCATCATGTCCACTGTCTCCATTGTCTTATCCGTTTATAGTTACAATGTTCCATATTCCTAGTCTACCACTCCTACCTAGCCTAGTATTTTTTTCTTAGATCTAAATAACAGCCTCAGAATTCTTGCCTATTTTTCAATGCATCCGAGTTCTCTAGGAGATGCAGCGTCTTTAGCTCAATTGTCGCTACATTTGGGTCTTGTGACGGGACTCTTGCTTATTTGACACTACATCCAAGCCTCCATATGCAGTAGTCTTTGCCGAGACACCGCATTCGTACCATATGGTGCATTTATTACTGAAAATATTCTAACATTCACAATTTCTTGTTTAATCTATAATCATGTTTGGTAAAGCATAACACAACCCTCCTCCTTTACTTAGGCTTATGACCGACGGGTAAAAACTCGGCCAAACAGGGTTATGTGTCAAAATTACTACTCTAATTAAACATTTAGTGTTGCAAAGTGAAAATGGGGGGGGGGGGGTCAGGAACATCAAGTGATCTCCCACAACAATAATAAGCTAGCTGTAAAGGGCCAAAGGAGACAACAAAAGTATCATAAAACATAAAGAAATGGGAAAAGAACATAGAGGGATTGGAAAAAAAAGGTGGAAGCCAAATTGAATATATCATTTTAATGAATATTTAGTAATTTTGGACCAAAAAGACTAATATAAAAAATCAGAGAAAGAAATTTAATTGAACCAAAAGTCGAGGACACAAAGGCTAATAACTACAATTTCTATCTTAAGGGACAAACAATCGAAGGCGGTTTAACACGTAAAACTTTTAGCATGTGGGACATAAAAAGGGTAAAGCACCTTTACAGAAAATTAGGTTACCCCTTACATAAATTGCTTGCAAGTAAAGTGAAACGAACTTCATAGGTGAGGGGCAAAGTTGCTGCGAGTTATAAGGAGTCTTGGTCTCGAGTCAAGCTGGGGCGTCATTTCATTCTCGTAACGGGAATGAGTGAACCGCAAGATCAGACTCTTCAATGGTATAAGGAAAAATAGCATGAGATCTATGAGTTGGTAGCAAACAAGTCATTCAGCAATGAAACTTCCATGGCATACATTGACCTTTCACGAATCTGGCTTGAAGAGTTAGATCGTTATTTCATAGATAAAGTACCTATCTCTACACCATCTGTATGGAGTGATTCTGAAGTAGAGTAGCTGGCTATACAACCTAAGTATAAGAGTAGCAGTTAAACGAAACAGACAGCGAGCATGATCTAAAGTAAAGTTTCATGTGGATAGGTAACTCCTTAAATGAAAAAAGGAGGAGAAAAAAAGTCACAAACACAAAAAATCCCTTATGAGCACCCCCTCTCCCCTCCCTTCTATATTTGCAGAGTAATGGAGAGGGCAAAAAAGGCTATTGAAATGACGAATTTCCATCTCTGTCCAATATGTATCTCAAATTGAGCGATTGAAGTCAGGTGAAATGGCCAAAGATTTGCTGCATACTATGAACAGAAGCAATCCCCAAGTTCAGCAGATTGAGGTGGCAAGTAATGCCTTAAAAGTTAAGCATGTAAAAGAGTCATCTAGCTCAGAGTAGGAGAGGCTTTTTCAAACAGAACAGCAACCAAACACTGAAGAGACAAATTTGTAAGTTAAGTTCCCACGAAGTTGAGACTAAATCGGAAAAGCTAACTACCCACAAAGGTTAAGAAAATTAGTGGTATAACTATCTTATGAACTAATTAGCTTCCAAATTCCGCTCGATTGATCTCCCAGATATCTAAAATGCCAAACACACTTCATATATTGAATGATATCCACAGAGACAGAAGGTGCCAGAATCTGCAGGCACATAAAAGTATCCACTAAAGAGCCGACCATAGCAACACATTTACCATATATTTTCCCAACTCAATTAACATAGGTTCTAGAAAACTATGAAAGGAGATAATGTGCAAGAAGATAAAACATCAGTTATGCATACTTCCCTTTAAGAATTGACAGCAATCAACCAGCAACAATAGGTAGCATTTGAACATTGGTTCTACTTTGATTTCATGAAGAAGTTTCTGAGAACTTGTTTAAGGATCCCTTTAAATGTTCATTTACAATGTTCTTTAGAAAAAGGTGGCCTAGGCACTGATGTGGATACAATTTGAAGCATTACAATTAAAACAAGAGCTAACAGATGCAATGAGATTATAAAATATGCAAACAGTTATCATGTTAATCTTCACCATATGCGTGTTAAGGAACTGATTTGTCTTTGCTAATGAGGTCACTTGTTTGCAAAATAACCTTCCTTCTTTTGTCAATTCTCAGAATTCCAGGGCATAGTAAGAGAGAAGTTTGAATAAGTTGCATTGGATATTTGAAGGGAACTCAGTTTGGGATATTCTTTTGACAGCCAAAAGACTGGCAAGACGAGAATCTGAAATTGTTTAGGAACCCCAAACAACTAATACCTAAAGTGTTCAAGAGGCTCCATGTTTGATTGCCACCAATAAGACACTCATCACTTCACCCAACAACACAAAAGAGGTTCTTCCACACACAATATGCATATAAAATCGGACTGAAAGTGAAACATATCAAGTTAATGTTTATTGGTTACCTGCCCATCTTGAATTCCTTTTTCAATATCCACAGTTACGAAAGTACCCTCCCTTTCATACTTCACATTGGGGCATTGTTCACAGACCTGGAATATTTCACACAAAGACAATCTTGAATCCGGTTTGGGCAGCTATATAAATGGTATGAGGATGTCTTTCCATCAAAGAGCACAAATGCACTGAAACAAGAGAGAACGAGAACAAAGCCTAAGACCGTACCTGCTCAGTCATTTGTTGAAACATTCCTGGACCAATTTGCTTATGATATACCTCATTCCGGCAGTTGCAGCGTCTCTTACCAGGAGCAGGCTTAATTACATTTTTCTCTCTCCATACCTGCAAACCCATCAATTCACCAATAAGAAGAAAGTTATAGCAAGGAGAATCCAAGAACAAACTAAATGATTCCAAGTGAATGCATTAGAAATTAACTCATAATCAGTCAAACATTATGATGCTCCAATTGACTCTAAAAAGAGACAGTGCAATTAATTGTGGATTAGAATAATTGGATAAATGCAGTCACCTTCAAGGTTCCTCCCATGTACAGATCCTCCAATGAAGCATTCAATTCAACGATCACATCATGTCCTTTCACTATCTTCTCTTCTTCTTCCATTGGACCACCTCCACCAAAGAACCTGCGCAGTATTCCGCTTATCAAAGAGCTTTTGAAGCAGACCTCAGCTTCCAGTTATAATGGGTGCAACAGTTCAAGAAAACAAGACAGGTGGCAAGTTCAAGCAGCAGAATTGATGAAAAATGCAATATATATTAGACAATCAGAATAGATTTCTTCTCTAAATCTGAGGAAAATAATACTTGTAGGTGACTTGCACCTTAGGCTAGAGACCAACATAGCCAGAAGTAAAGAAAAAACAATCTAAAGAACGAATAAATCCATCCAAAGATGGATGGACGTATCCTTTTGCTGTGAATACTGAGTTCCGTTGAATAGGTATGCAGGGTAATCAACAAAATAATGAAGTTCAGACAAGATTCTGCATTTCCTTCATTCCACCTCCACCCCACCCCCAACCCCTCAACCCAAAATATACCAAGAGAGCCAGATGGTTTCTTTAATTTCATCTTTATTGGGAAAATGAGAATACTTCATAAAGAATTACTGCCCGTCCGCTTTTTGTCCTGCATTTCAATGTTCTAAACACTTGGATTAAGATAACAAATGGATAAATAAAAAACTAGATTACTATACTGGAATTGGTGAGTTGTCTAGGAACTGTAAAAGTTTAACTTCATGGAGAAATAATGGTTGTAGGAGTACTAAAAGATAAGGACACATAACAAGATACTAAACAACTTCTACATTTACTAAAGTCTCAGATGATAAAAAAAAAATGTTCGGGGGCGGGGGGCGGGGGCAGGGGCTGTTTAGAAGGGGGGAAAAGGCAGGAACTTTAAATCAGAGGAACCGTGGATGAGCTTTTGACTTACTGGCTGAAAATGTCTTGAATATTCATTCCGGCTCCTCGGCCTCCACTGCCAGCATGCTGTTTAAGACCCTCTTCACCATATTTATCATATATTGTCCTCTTTTCGTTGTCGGATAGCACTTCATAAGCTGAGAGAAAGAAAGATTCGCTGAACAAGAAATATGTGCAGGAACAGAAGCAACAATTAAATAAAATAAAACGAAAGGAAAAGGGTAGGAGATAGACCAACCATTGTTGATTTCAGCAAATTTCTTGTTAGCCTCCTCATTGCCTTGATTCTTATCAGGATGATACTTCAAAGCAAGCTTCCTATAGGCTCGTTTAATTTGCTCATCAGAGGCACCTCTCGGCACCTGTAGAATGTCATAGTAACTCTTCCTGAAATTGTTAAAGCCAAATATTCAATCGGAAATACTAAATCCAGAGAAATGTCAATAACATTGTAAGAAATAGGAATCAACGATAAAGCCGCAGGTAGACTAATACTTACGCCGCAATGACGATAAGAGAACACCATAAAAAGCATACAACAAACATCAACCATGATGTTCGCTGCAGCGCCATAATCGTGTCGCTGGATCACGCGGCAATCAACTCAAAATATCTCTCTCCAAATCTAGGGTTCGTTATCGGATCTAAGGCTTGCTTCTAATCAAAGTTGCTCGTAAGTGAGATTCCTGTCACACCTTAGCCGTGGAAATGGTACATTAATCATCGGTAGAGCTGGAATACCTGAGAGCGGAAAGAGGATGCGGAGCTCAGTAATAACCAATGTCTTTTGTATTAAACCAACGACTTAAACTATGTGTTTCTGTGAATGCAGACCAATAGCAGAGCGATCCGACTTGTTAAAACCAATAGCACCCATCCACGTATGTGGAGGCCATCTGCATTCCTCTTTGCGCTTTTTCCCGGTTAGCAGAAGCAGGCAACCTTTTAAACTTCAACAAAACTATATATTATGCTTCCTATTCCCAAAAAAATTGTTTGCTTGTTTGCTTTGGTATACATCTAATAAGACTTTGACGAGGGAGGGGTTCTCCCCCACCTGTACTAGAGGTCCCTTAGTCAGGTGAGATGTAAATCGAGGGATGTGTTCCACCGGCAGCGGGAGAGGACACACTAGACTCAGCCAGCCCAGATGCAACCCTTGTAATATTTCAACAAGGATTGTCTCCACACGGACTCGAACTCGGGACGTCGGGGTTGTAGCCCCAATCACCTTTGCCACCTACTACTAGACTATGTCCCTGGGGCTACATTGTTTTCAAAATGTTTTTCACGCACTGTTGTATTATATCTTTATTTTCAAAACATTATTTCTCTCTCATATTAATCTCACGGAGTTTTTTTTTAATCTATCGATAAAATGCTATTTTATTTCTACGAATGGTATTAAATTGCAGATCTTATGGTTAAAAAATGAGATGAGTAAAATATTACCACATATATTGTTAAAAATTTTGTAATTAATGTACTTCTATCTAAAACTTTACACACGAGGAAGTTGTTTTCATAATGCATATTGTGTTAATCTCGATAAATAATCATGTTTTAGTATGAAAATAGCCGATCTCGAGTGTGTATATTTATACTTCCAATAAGCATATGTATATTTTCAAGTACAGTGTGTTATATGTTTATTTTGTATGGATAATAATTTTGATTAATGAAAATAATCACTCTCTATGTAAGATTTTTTTCTCCTCTTATTAGCATACATTTATGGGATGGTCAAGTGTGGATGGGCAAACAAGACAAACGGTGATGCATCCCACATCGGCCGCGGAGTGCATCATGGACTGGTGTATAAGGTTGGGTTCACATCTTCCCTTACAAGCTAGCTTTTGGGACGAAGTTAGAGGCCCCAAAACCTTATCATTTAGTATCAAAGCTCTTTGCTTCTGGTCAGGCCGGTGTCTCGTGGGGTTCGGCAGAACGCCGACTGAGGCAGTCGGGTCCTGAAGAGGGTGGGGGGATGATGCATCCCACATCGGCCGCGGAGTGCATCCTGGATTGGTGTATAAGGTTGGGTTCAAACCTTTCCTTACAAGCTAGCTTTTGGGGCGAAGTTAGGGGTACAAAAACCTTATCATTGATGATGCGTCCCACATTGGCCGCGGAGTGCATCCTGGACTGGTGTATAAGGTTGGGTTCAAACCTTCCCTTACAAACTAGCTTTTGGGGCGAAGTTAGGGGTCCGAAAGCATTATCATTTGGTATCAGAGCTCGAGGCTTCCGGTCAGGCCGGTGTCTCGTGGGGTTCGGCAGAACGCCGACTGAGGCAGTCGGGTCCGGGAGAGGATGGGGATGATGCGTCCCATATTGGCCGCGGAGTGTATCATGGACTGGTGTATAAGGTTGGGTTCAAACCTTCCTTTACAAGCTAGCTTTTGGGGCGAAGTTAGGGGTCCAAAACCCTTATCAAACGGTTTCGGTTCAATAAAACTTAGATTAAGTTTAGTTCGACTTAAATTATTAACAAGTATACCTTGAACATATTGATGGTTGAGCAATTAACACGTTAGCGTTCTTCAACTTAAATTATATGTGAAAGTTATTTTTATTTTATACCAGTATAAAATTTTATACAAAAAATAAATTAAACACAATAAATGGTAATTCTTGGAATTATAATAAACTTGTTATGTAAATAACTAATATTGATTCTAACTTATTAGTTAAAAATGCATGTTTATATTTGTACATGCAATATTGAAGAATCGAAAGTTATCTTTAATTTTGTTTGAATTTCAACTTGAGTTTGAAGAAGGTCAAGTTTGATATCATAAATCACAAACCTCATACTTTATATCTCTATATACATTCTCTAAGATAACTTTTATCTCAATATTTTCTCTTTCATACATTTCATTATATAAAAAAAATACTTTTTATATAAAAAATGGCATGATTCGTAATAATCGACTACATCATATTAGAAAACTCGCTACAAATATTAAAATGAATACCATATTAAATACTTTATATATCATAAATTGATAAAATGTTACATAATTTTTTTCTGCCAGATATTTTAAAGTTCATGACATCAAACTTCTTAAAACAAAAATTTTTGTGAGCACTATATTATCATAAAAACCTTAATTAAACATAACCATAAAGATTGTGTTTGAATTCGAGTTCGAAAATTCAAAATTCTCTATTTGAAAGCTAACATTGGACTCGAACGGTTGAAGTTTGCATCCCCAGTGCGGATGAGATCTGAGGAGGCCTGTTATGAGGCAAAATATGAGGCCTCCAATCACGCGACGCCACGTGTACAAAAAAGTCTTTTTTTAAAAAAGAAAAAAAATAAACAACGGAACCTTTTGTACACGTGGCGTCGCGTGATTGGAAGCCTTATATTTTGCCTCATAACTGGCCTCCTCTGATCTTATCCGCACCCAGTGGAGAGCGATCATCTAGGAAGAAAGATCGAACTCACCTACGACCTCGAAAACCCAAACGAACTCCGCTGCTGGTCTAGTGAGGTCTTTCGACTGGAGACAACCCGACAAATAAATACGCATGTACATTGTTTACAAGTTCATCAGTTATTATATATTTGTGAGAATTAAACATTGTTTGTATTAATTTCATCCTCCCCACATCCTAGTAATAGTATTTGTTGTTGAGAGATGTGTTGTTGTTTTCTTTTTTATGACATAGTTCATTTCATGAACCAAACCTGAATTACATCAAACATGGATAACATCACGACAAATCATTCTGCAAATGATTGGAACGAAATTCGGTGGAACTCCCATCCATCTAATATTTCCTGAAAAATTCTTCGCATGGTTAGTCATTTCATGATATATACAACTTGCTTTTGAACTTAGATTTTTGATTTAGTAGCACTTAGGCATAATCTTTCAGAGTTCAGACTACTTTCAGTTTTGTGTGTTCCAAACAGGAAATGTGCACACGGATTTAGTTTACCTTTCGAGAAAGTTTTGGCATCATTTAGGAATATCATTACAAGTTGTGATTTTTCATGTCTCAAAGAAATCAGTTTATGTGTTCAGATTTTTCTGACACAAGCTTTCCTATTTGGTATAAAAATAAATGAAAAATAACAATAAGGAGAAGTAGACTAATGGCTAATGCTCTTTTTAATTTACTGCAGAACTTAAGCACAAGGGTGAATAAAGTTGCAGATACATTGGTTGTCAAACTCACGATGGTGGGTCATGACAAAACTAGCTACTACATCATACCAATATGAGATCCCCTTCTTGTTTGTGAAAAATAAGTTTGAGCTCAGTTAACGATTATGTTTAGTTTACTGGTAAGCTACGTGTATACTAAAAAGTAAAGTTTTCCAGAGTGACCAAATAGAAAAATAATTGAGAATAAGTTAGGAAACTTTATGAGTGAGTCCACTATTTATAGCGTCCAGTGAAACGTGAAATGATTTCAAGCACAGTTGCATGAAATCAGAGCAATTAAAATACACATATGGGGCACCAAAATACTCAACAAGAGGGGAAAAGCATTGATGGGGGTTTGGGTTTGGAGGGCTTAAATCCGGGGAATAATAATGGAGGACGGATGTTGGTGTTTGTAAAAATTTTACATGAGAGTAGACATGAGAGGGGTTGAACCATTGAATAGTTGCATAGAGTAGTAGGATGCCTCCCCCAAGAAGATCAATCCAAGCTTTATTGAACTAAAGTTCTTCCTTACATGTTACTGTACAAGTCCTTAAATATTCACGTGGCATTGCACATTTGTCCATGTTTATTACTCGGGTTGGGATCTCCTCACCTCTACTTTCCTCACCTCCTTTGTGACCATACGACATGTGGCATCAAGGAGGTGGTGAGGCTAGATGCAGAAAACACTCATCTAGCCTCACCACCCCCCTTGCTGCCACGTGTCACGCGGTCACGCGTCACCGCACTCCCTTACAGTGAGAGGATCCTATCCCTTATTACTCCTTTTAGTCAAACTTCGAACTCGTATGGATATCCTTCATTAAGACCCTTCTTCTTTTGCATCCTCTTTACTGCTACGTCGCTGAGTTAGATTTTTACACATGTAAATGTGATGAAAAGTAGAACAAATCACATAAAGATATGATCATATTATCAAATCAAATCAAAACAAATATGATCAAATCTTGTATTAATTGTATGCATGTATTTATTATTTACCATAATTAGCCATAGAGAAATGTTATATACGGAGCCTTGTGTATACGATCAATTTAACGAAAAATGACTTTTCATTCATGATATCTCAATTAAACATACTATCAGAACAGGTTCCGAACTTGTAGGACTCATAAATGAATTTCTCATTTTCTAGAGAAACCTTTCTTGGCCGACAGAGAACAAGAGCCTGAACTATTCCTAAAATGCAGTCGCAGTGTACAAATCCTAAAACAAATCCAAATCCCAAAAGAAGGAATCAAAGCCGAAACCACTCAAAATCAATACAACCCAGCCGAAACAGGTCGTGGGGCTCAAAAAAAGAGTCATCACAGTCCCTAACGAACCACAATCATAACAACCAAATCAAACATACAAAAACAACCAAACAACAAATAATTCCAAATAGCCAACAACGAATCATGTCAAACTCCATTGAGAGTTCAGTAAGCCAAACAAACCAAAACACAATTGTCTATGATGCCATAATATGGCAAATAGCCTGTGTCAGCATAAGGAAAGAAGATATTTCCAAATCAGAGGCAAATCAGCAGAAAAATCAGCAAGGCTTAATTTGTGTGATTTGATTGTATCTTGCACTAATTGCATAGTTATCCCTTTCCCTTAAATTGTTCCCCATTGTACTATTTAAATGACCTACGGTCAGTGAATCAAGTAAGCAATAAAAAATGTTTTCTTATTCAAACATGGTATCAGAGCTATGGTATTCCACCTCTGTAACGGGTGAAATACAGTAGCCTCATCACTTACCCAAATAACTTACCTGCACCACCGCTGCGAGCCATGGCCGACCAAACTCCCCAGTTAAGCACCTCTCAACCTGGGGGGGCAACCAATCCAACCAATCCAACACCCACAACCGAAAATCTAAACCTATCCCAAGTCTTGGACCTTCTGCAAAAATGGGCACCCAGACAAGGCTCAGCCGAAGGATCCTCCAACCAGCAGATTTGTCTGCAAGAAAAATTAACCGACAATAACTACACAGTCTGGGCAAGGAAAATGAGCCTTGCCATCGACGGGAGGGGGAGGCTCAGACACATCACAGCCTCCCCTCCAAAGAAGGACGAACCAGCGTACGAACAGTGGAGGCAATCAGAC
>AP025075.1:0-31738 GCA_036186865.1 Eustoma russellianum
TGTCCGAATCAGATTTTTTTTTTTTTTGTGTGTGTGTGTGTGTGGGGGGGGGGGGGAATCTGATTCTTTGGTGCCAACTTTTCTTCTTCTTCTGAAACTCATGTCTCTATTTCTTGAAACAGATGCACTAAGAAGCTTTACTATAAAAACCGGAAAGAAAAGGAACAATCAAGACCAAAGGACAAAGAAGAGCATGGGAGGAAAAGGTACATTCTGGAAGTTATTGATGCCGGTTATCAAGGTCCTGTCAAACCTTTTTTGTTGCATGTTGGTGACTTTTGCCTGCTTCCAGGGAAAGATCAGAATTTGATGGAGACACAGCTGAAGATTTTGACAGAAAAAAAGGCGGCAGGACAGGTTGGTGCTTTTGTGATTAGCATCCTATCACTGAGTGTTTGTACGTTTTGTAGTGTGATGATATCTTGACTAATTTGGTTTGACGGCTTTTTCATATGTTGCTTACTTTTTTTCTTTAAAAAGTCCTAGTCCATGGGAAGAAGGAAAGAAAGATTTGCATAATAACTAGAGCAAAAGGGTATTGAAGTGCAGCTTGTCTATGGCCTATCAGGATATGATTATGAGCTTTGCTGCTAAAGTCCTTTGCTCTGAAAATGCATTTGAACTTGGTAACGGTGCTCAATTAGGCATTGATCATCTAGGAAACTGTCTTGGATAAGCAGAAGCATGTAGATAGCTATATCTGATTTCCATAAAAAAAATTTATAGTCATTTTCAAGATCCCAGAAGGGAATTAGAGTAATTTTTGGCAGAAAAGGAAATGATCTGGGTGGTGTGCCGATGAATGATGCATTGTTGACCTTTTGCTTATGGGGTGGTTTTTCTGCTACAAACTAATTAATCATTGCTTGTGGAGGCTGAAGATTCCCTGGCCCGTGGTTGTTAATCTTCTAAACAACTTAATAGGATTATGTTAAAATACATAAATTTGGGAGAGTGAAATATGCATCGCATGCCTCCATTATGTTGGATAGAAGATGAGACATGCATTGGATGAGGAGATCCCATGCCGCTTCTGGACAATGCTGTCATTGATGTTAAGCAAGTGTTATTGTGAGGTGTCCTGTGAAGGGATGTTCCTTTTTGCCCCCTCATCTCTCTCTTTTTACTTTAGTTGCTGTCTTAAACCCATTTCGCCTGGCTAAACAACATTTAGCAAATGCAAATTTGATGATCTTTCCTCCTTTTCCGTTTGCTTTTAAATAGCAATTTTGTAGGCATTTTATCTTTCATTTTTCTAATAATAATCTCACTGTAGTCATTGACTTGATCCAAAGTCCGGACCTTTACTTGTATATTATATAGCTAGCGTGCTGGTGTCCTGCAAATAGAAAATTATGTATTTTATCTTCCATTTTTTTCCCTCTCATTGATTACCATTTTTGTAAGGAATATACTTGGTCTTTTGGAAGTGGAAAAATTTCTATGATATCATATCATAGGGGACAAAATAAAACTTGATATCATATCAAACCGGACAAAATAAAACTTGACATGATGACTATATGAAATAAAACTTGACATGAGAACTGGGTTGTTTGGAACGACAATGTTGAACACTATAGGTAAACATACTCCCACTCCAATGTTTCAGAGGGTTGAATGACGCACATATTGTTGAGACTGCTTAAGTATGAGTTAAGCATGAACGATAGCTATATTTCCCTTAGTCTCTGCTTTTATAAATTCTTTCCATGCAATTTGGTGAAAGAATTGTCATTCTACAGGAAGAAATGCTTCGACCTCTACCAAGTCTGAAGGATCCAGTGACGATGAGAACTTCGAAGAATATCTTGAAGGGATGTTTCCTTGAGGTAGCAGAATGCTTGATGTTCTGTAATCTATCACCCTTTTTTTTTCATACGGGAGAGATGCTTGCTTGGTTTCGTGGCCTGTGACTTTGAAGGCTTCAAATGGGTAAAAGTGATGGATAGTATAAGGTAGCTCTGGAGATGTAATAGTAGAACAAGCATTATAGATATGCTATTTGCTTCTCTCTGTAGCTGATGAGGTAGGTATTCACGAAGTGTAGAGGTTCTATGTTCTTTATATTGCTAAGAAAGTGAATTGAGTGACTTAATTTGCTTCAAGTGACAGTGTGTGATGTGTTATTGATACGTGAGAATGGATGTGTTTGATGCAGAAATACTGCCAGTTTGAGTTGTTGGATTACCATTGCCAGCGTTGCCATGCAATTTGTATTGTGTGAACGTGCTGGCAAAGTTTGAGATTAGGAACAAACACCTCTTGTGTGTGATGTGTTATCGCTAGGGTCTGGAGAAGATGCAATTCCTCCCTCATAAGGAATAGAGAGCTTGCTTTCAGTGAGACATTGCCTCTATATGTACCTGCATAGATGACACAATGATAGGAATATGGTATGTTAATGTACTAGTGAAGGGATCTAGTACGCAGAAATAGAAAGTTTCCTATATTAAAATAGCAATAACCGTATATATGCACAAATAATAAAGGACAAAGACAAAAACAAAAAAAGCGTTAAGTCAACCGAAAATGTGGAGATTATTTAAGCCCTTAAGTATACTCTAAGGAGTATCTATATCCTATCTAAACTTTCTTAACAAAATTTAATTAACAACATGGAGAGACGAAAAAATTAATGTATTCAGAGACAAAGTCATCTCCGTGAAACTAGATAGTCTGGGTGATGACACAAATTAGATATGAGAGGCTATATCGACTATTATTACTAATGCGGCGAGAGAAACACTTGGGGTAACAACAGGAAAGACATCCATTCATAAAGAGACGTGGTGGTGGAACGAGGATATGCAACAAAAAATAAAAGACAAACAAAGGATTTTCAGAGAGCTGTTAAGCTGCACAAATGGGGAGGAGAAAATGAGATTGAAAGATAATTACAAAATCGCCAGGAAGGAGGCGAAGAAGGTAGTGACAGAGGCAAAGATTACAGCTTATAAAAGGATGTATGAAAGACTAGAAACAAAAGACGGAGAGCAGGATATGTTCAGGATTGCCAAAGCTAGGGATCGAAAGAGTCAGGACCTAGGAGGCGGGAAGTTTATAAAAGGAGAAGACGGACATGTGTTAGTCAAAGCACAAGACATCAAGTTGAAATGACAAACATACTTTCACAATCTTTTCAACGGCGGTAGTGCCGACTATGAAGAACGAGAAAGCATCACTAACCAACAACGACAACATAATAACTCCGACTGTCAGAACATCACACAAGGAGAGGTGATGAGAGCACTGAAGAAGATGGGAAGAGTTAAAGCGGTCGGCCTAGATAACATACCAATTGAGGCGTGGAAGTATTTGGGAGAGGAAGGGGTTCAATGACTAACTACTTTGTTCAACTGTATTTACAAAACAGAAAATATGCCAGATGAGTGGAGAAAGAGTGTCGTGAATCCCCTATATAAGAATAAAGGAGAAGCAGAGTGTTGTGGGAACTATAGAGGGATTAAGTTGCTAAGCCATACCATGAAGTTATGGGAGAGAGTAATCGACACTAGAATTAGGAGAGAAACTCAGGTTACGGTGAACCAATTTGGTTTTATGCCAGGAAGGTCAACTACGGAAGCAATACATATTCTCAGGAGATTAATGGAGAAGTATAGGGAGAAGAAGCACGATTTACATATGGTTTTCATCGATCTTGAAAAGTGTATGATAGTGTGCCACGTAGCTTGATCTGTGATAGTCTGGATGCAAAAGGGATCCCTATGAAGTATATAGACATAACTAGATATATGTATGCTGAGACGAAAACAACCGTTCGTATGCCTGTGGGGAATACAGACTTCTTTCCGGTGGAGGTAGGCCTCCATCAAGGATATGCGTTGAGCACATTTCTTTTTTGCAGTTGTCCTTGACGAGTTGTCAAAGCCGATACAGGAGGCAGTTCCGTGGTGTATGCTTTTTACTGACGATATTGTATTAGTCGTAGTGAGTAGACATACCCTGAGTATGAGACTAGAGCAGTGGAGATGTGTTTTAGAGAGAAAAGACTTAAGAATTAGCCGTTCTAAGACCGAGTATCTGCACTGCGACTTCAGCGGCGTAGCCGACAGTGAGAATAGTCAGTTCATCATCGATGGTCAAGTGGTACCACAGGTAAGTAAGTTTAAGTACCTAGGATCATTTGTGCAGCAGAATGGGGACATAGATAGTGATGTAACACATCGAGTTCAAGCAGGATGGTGTAGATGGAGGGCGGCCTCATGAGTGCTGTGTGACAAGAATTTCCCAACTAAATTAAATGAAAAATTTTATAGGGTGGCAGTGCGACCGACAATGCTATATGGGACAGACTGCTGTGCCATCAAGAGGTCACAATTGCAGAAGATGGAAGTGGCAAAAATGAAGATGTTGAGGTGGATGTGTGTGCATACAAGGCTAGATCGGATCAGAAACGAGGTGTTTCAAGAAAGGTTAGGTGTGACTAGTATAGCAGATAAGATAAGGGAGGGAAGAATGAGATGGTTTGGGCATGTCAAGTGGAGACAGACAACGGTGTCGGTTAGAGCAATTGAAAGCCTCATCGTAGAGGGAAACAAGAGTAAAGGCAGGCCCAAACTGACTTGGGATGAGCAGATTAGGCACGACCTACTAGATTTGCACCTCTCTGAGGACATGGTCCAGGATATGAGTCTTAAAGACATATGATTAAGGTTAACGAGGTATAGGTCATATACAGGGACACCTTAGAGCGTATTTAGGGACATAGATAGGCATAGACAATATCTACGCTTTAGGTTGACTTTGTACTTGTTTGTTTATGTTTTACTGTTGTTTTGTATTACATGTACATATACACGTTATGTGTATTTTTTAATATCGAAAGCCTATTCTTTGTATTTCCTGAATTCTCTCACTAACACACTAGCACATCATATCTCTATTATTATGTCATTTATGCAAGTACATATAGAGCCGGGGGTTTCACTGGAAGCAGACTCTCTATCCCTTGGGACAGAGGTATTGTTTGCCTACCACTTACTCTCCCGAGACCCTAGCGATAGCTTTTGCTTTATTGAGATATACTGGGTACGGATGATGATGATGAATTAACAACATGGAGACAAAAACTGAAATTAGTATTTGTTTATACCAGTACTTATATGCAAATTTTGAGAAACTGGACCAGCTTTTTCATAGGCTTCAAATCTGATCTTAAAAGTTTCAGGGTGAACTTGGACATTAGGCAGAGACATCACCTTATGGAACAAATGATGAAGCTTTCCCAGAGGATCAACTGCAACCACAACTTTAAGTGTTCTAAAATGCTTAAAAATTGCTTTAACAACATTTTTGGTGTATTAGACTTCTGCGTTTGTCCAGGATCCAGTGAGAGACCGAATTGCTTTGCGATCTTATGTAAGCCATTAGCTTAAAAATTGGTTTCCAAACTTATAATTCTGGTAACAAGTCACTTATGTGTCAAAAAGTAACTTTCACTGCCATTAGCTATGTCGACTAGAGAAGACTGAACTCAAGACCAGAGTTTTGTCTTTCTTTGATTTATCCTGAATTTAATTTATTTCTCAAATCTAGTTTTTTATTTTTATTTATAAAAGTGGGACACTTTTCTAAAACTCATTTATGTGTTTTTTCAACACAATACATGAATGTTACCAAAAGTGCTTCATTTTTGTCAATTCAATATGCCATGTCACGTACGTAATTTCACAAAGCTTACTGATGGCAAAGAACCACATCACAATTATAATTATTAATATCACAACGAAATCAAAAGCTACCGTTATATCTATTAATATCCCAACGAAATTAAAAACTATCGCTAGTGTCTCGCGTTACCAAGCTTACGGATGCAGAGGCTAAACAGAAGCTATGACATTACCCATCAACCAGAATCCGGACAATTGTTGATTATGGCGCTGCAGTGAAAATACAAATTCATGAAAGTGGGCGTACTGTTTGCATCCATACTTGAATACCACATTATAATTATAACACATACCCTAATAAAGTTTTACGCAAAAATGTAGAGTAAGACTACGTACATCAGATTGTAAAGCAATCCAGTTTTTTCTCAGGCCTTGCAAAAACGTACGAGACTAATACATCGAGAATGTTCCTTTTTACCCTAATAAAGTTTTAACTTAATTTTTTTCCTTCATATTTTTCACTTTGCTAGAAAAATAACTTTCGTATTAAATATTGTCACTATGGGTAGAGAACAATGAGCTCATATTAAAGAGTGCGTATCATAATGAATATTTTGTATTTATTTATATTGATAAATTAATGTAATTAAATCATAAAATTTAAATCAAATGAATCCAAACACAATTATAATAAAGAAATCACCATTATAATATGGTTTCAACTGTTACTATGGTTGGTTAGTTGTCCGATATATTTACCGAGTCATCTAAAAAATTGTCCATATAAATAAATAAATAAAATTTTAATGTATGAAGTGCTCCTTTTCAAAAATAAATGATTAATTTTAAAACGAAAAATTATATGCTTTGCTATTTTTTTAAGTTGTATTGTATGATTTGTTTCTATCAAAAATAAAAAGTTATGTCAACGTTGGGAATAATTGATTCTGTGTATTCCTTGGAGCTTCTAGATATATATATAGCCGAAAGTTTTACTATAACCAAACTCTCTATAAGTATTATTTGTCTGCCCTTTACGGAATATATTGTTGGTGTATTTTGAGTCAAAACGGATAAGTATATACAAATACAACGACTCTATCTACTCCGAAATTATAGTAATATACGAAATCTTGTAACTGCAATTAAGTGAATACGTTCTTTTTTAGCACCACAAACAAATAGATTTTGTTTGTGTTGGAAAGTTGCCAAAATGACGTGAAAGTAATTACAAGAATTAGCAGGGATAGGAAATTAACATAAATAGAGATTTGTTTAATTATTAGATTGATTGTGTGACTATGCTAATTGATTAGCTGACTAGACTTACCTTATGTATAGGATTGTTGGGTTGTATATATGAAGAACAATGTTGTAATACAAAGCATATGAAAAATATCAATACAAAACAGTCTTTCTGCCCAGTATATGATCTTTGTGCCTGATTTAACATGGTATCAGAGCCATAGATCCAGAAAAGCCTGTTTTTTCTTGATCAGATAGGCTCAGAACAGATTTCATCATAGCCCTCATATCCTTTCTCACATCAAGTATCCAGTACACATATTTACCTGCGTGGCTCAGAAAATTTCTCATTACAGCCACAGTAAACCTTACTCGTACCCACATAGTATCAGCGTCGCAGTTCTCCATCCAAATCAGCAAGTACCTGCACATCAGACTTCAGAATGTCAAAAGACGCAGAACATACCCCAGAGCAGTCAAGACCAGCACTTACATTCCCTGCAGGTTTTGACTTGAATGAACAGTTTGCCTTGTTCTTACAGAGCAAAATTAATCCAACCCCTACGGTGACCACCAATATAGATAATCTGGTGATCAAAGTAAAATTAAACAGTAACAATTACCCCTTGTGGTGTAATCTAATGAAGAGAGCTCTCCTGGGCAGGGGGATGAGTGCCCACATAACAGGGACTTCTCCAATCCCCAGCCAAACTGAACCTGCCTATTCCAAGTGGGAACAAGAGAATCAATTGGTGTTTATTTGGCTCATTGATAACATCGAGGATAATTTAGTCAGTAACGCTTCGCGGTATCCAACGGCTAGGGCTCTATGGGATGGCTTGGCCATCACTTATGGCTCAGGAAATGATAATATCCAGATCTTTGATCTTCATCGCCAGGAAAACTCAATCAGACAGGGGGATCAACCCCTGGACGAATGTTGGCGCAGATTGCAGGATTTATGGATGCTCATTGACATCAAAGAACCCAATCCCATGGATTGTGAAAAAGATATCACTACATTCAACAAATGGGTGCAAGAACATCGTTTGTACCAACTGCTCACTGTAGTCAGTGATAAGTATGGACCTATCAAACGAGATCTGCTTAAGAGGGATCCCCTTCCATCCGCAGAAATACCTTACAACGAGATCCGAAGATCAGAAGTCAGAGATAGAGTTGTGATGGAACAGCCTCCCTCAGTACACACATCACTGGGAGTAGGGCATGGCTTGGCCATCAAAGGGCCAAGTAATCGCAGCAAAACGCAAACAGAAAAAGGAAAGGGACGAGGATTCTTAGAGGGACGAGGGGTTCCATCTTCTCAGTCAGGAGGACCATCACCCTGAGAAGACAAATCCAACCTGATATGCAGTCACTGTGGACAAAGGCGACATACCGTAGAACAATGCTTCAAACTTCATGGATTTTCCGAATGGTGGGAAGCCCACAAAGCTTCGATGAAGCAGCAGGATAAGGGAAAAGGGACAGCTGGACTAACAGTCGCCGTAAGCAGTGGAGAAAAATCAAGTCAGCCGCCATTGGAAGGAGACGAAGAAGCTGCAGAAGGAAGGGACCAGAAGGTCCTAGATGACGCTGGCGGTAGAGGTAGAAAGGGGATGGGGGAAAACCATAATCCCCTTTCCTATTTAAATACTGCATCAATTACCCTCCAAGTCCCTATACTATTTAGTATGTTTAAATTACCCCCACAGGATCATAAAATGCGGTTTCAGTCCCTCTCAAGCCAAAAATTACACTCGCAGCCCTGGAAATTTATTCCCCAGATAGACTTCAGTCCAATAATTCCGAAAATCCTCAATCAAGTCCTAAATCTTCTGAACATCTACAATCTGACCCACAAACTATAAATTACTCCACAAAACCCCCTCATCCTACTAAATCAACCTCCCTTGCCTACCGTACTACCATTACTTCTCCACAGTCAAAAACATCCCAATGGATATTTGAATGTGGGACGACTGATACCATGACCTACGATCCAAACGATTTTATACACTTTACACCTCCCACAAGTCATCCATTGAAACCGCGAATGGACAACTTGTGTCCGTCTCAGGAGGAGGAACTATTCCCATTTCCTCCACTATTACTTTATCCAATTGCCTTTATGTGCCCTCACTTTCAATTAAACTCTTATGTATTAGTCACCTTACCAAAACCTTAGACTGTATTATACTGATGTACCCTACTTTTTGTTTGTTACAGGACATTCGTACGAGGGCAATTATTGGACGTGATATTGAGAATGATGGATTGTATTATGTTGACACGGTGGTGCGACAGGGACGGTCCAATCTTGCCTCCGGTATGGTCTCCCGCCAGTTATGGCTTTGGCATCGGCGGTTACAGCATACCTCTTTTTCCTATCTCCAGAAACTTTTTTCTGCTTTATTTACTTCCCCATTACCCCATCCTGCATGTGACACTTGCCTTCGGGCTACTTATCGTTCTAATAATACACGTGTTAGTTCTATTTTCGATCTGGTCTACTCTAATGTATGAAGCCCATCACCTGTTTCTACTCCACTTTGTTTTCAATTTTTTGTGATCTTTGTTGATGATTACTCGCGTATGACGTGGATTTATCTTCTTAAACACAAATCAGATGTTACCTCACACTTTATTGAATTCTATAAAATGATCCAACACGAGTTTCAGAAATCAATCAAAATTCTCTGTTCCGATAATGGTGGGGAATATCTTGATGGGGGTTTGGGACAATTCTTTCGTGATACCGGGATTATACACCAAACTTCTTGTCCACACACATCTGAGCAAAATGGTGTTGCCGAATGTAAGAATCGTACTTTAATCGAAATGACACGTGCTATGATGCTTGACTCAAAAGTACCTTTGAGTTTTTGGCCCGAGGCAGTGGTCACTGCAACTTACCTTACAAATTGACTTCCTACTACTATACTCCACCATAAAACACCTATACAAGTCTTCTCCACCCATACCATTCTACCATCCATTTACACATTACCACCTAAAGTATTTGGTTGTACTGTTTATACACATGTCCCCCGGAGTCAAAGACACAAGCTTGAACCCTGCGCCAAAAAATGTGTCTTTGTCGGTTATGCCACATCCTAAAAGGGCTATCGCTGTTATAACCCTAAAACTCAGAGAATCATCATCACCGTAAATTGTGCCTTTGTCAAAACCGAATACTACTACGAAACCCATACTAGGGAACATGGGGAGTCCTTAACCAATGGTTCCCAAGCATGGCTTCTGGGATCGATTGAGCCAACAGGGCAAGTAGGTGGCGCCGACCGTGCTACCCAATCAACAGACATACAAAACAGTCTTCCAGTATCCGACAATAATCCCGAGGTGAATGCACTACAACAAACAAATGGTAAGACTACTACCTGTGATTAATCCTCCCCCATCATTCCTGAAGATGTCGTTACTCCTAACATACCCCATGATCACCAAGAAATGTCCCATGAGTATCACCTGGAGAATATTAATGAAACTGTGGGGGATGATTCTAACCATACTATGCAGGAACAGGTACGTACTTTGCCACCAAGAGCAAACAGAGGAATCCCGCCGAACAGGTACTCACCCACAAAAATTGCAAGGTCCTCCAAGTATCCACTTAATATAGACAGGGGGAGTGTCTCCGAAAACACAAAGGTACTATTTGCCTCTTTGTGTTCTGAAACAGTGCCAAGGGATGCTGCTGAAGCAGAAAACATACCAGAGTGGAAAGACGCGATGGTAATCGAGATGAAGGCCTTGGAGAAAAACAAGATATGGGAAAAGTGTGTGCTCCCTCCAGGAAATAGTCTCGTAGGATGCAGGTGGGTATTCACGATAACATACAGAGTAGATGGAAGTATTGAGCGGCGTAAAACAAGACTGGTGGCCAAAGGATACACACATACGTATGGTATTAACTATTCTGAGACATTCTCTCCGGTTGCCCGAATTGATACAATCAGAGTGTTACTATCGGTTGCAGCCACTGAAAGCTGGCCATTGCAACAATTTGATGTAAAGAATGCGTTTCTCCATGGTGATCTGGTAGAAGTACATATGGAATCTCCCCGGGTTTTTCGTCAGAGTTCGGCAAAGGGGAAGTGTGTCGGCTACACAAAGCACTGTATGGACTTAAGCAGTCTCCTTGTGCCTGGTTTGGAAGATTTACTACCGTAATGAAACATGATGGATATAAACAAAGCAATGCCGACCATACACTGTTCATCAAATGAAGGGGAAGTCTTGTGACGTGCCTAATAATTTATGTAGATGATATGATAATCACTGGAAGCGACACTGAAGAGATTGCCAGACTTAGAGAATACTTGTTCACAAAATTTGAGATGAAAGAATTGGGAGGACTTAAATACTTTCTAGGGATTGAAGTGTTGACATCAACCTCTAGTATATATATCTCTCAGAAAAAGTACACCTTGGATCTACTCACTAAGGTGGGAATGATTGATTGCAAACCAGCCGCCACACCAATGGTAGTGAATCATAAGCTTGAGATTATAAAAGGGGCCCCCAGTACCAACAAAGAGCAGTATCAAAAGTTAGTGGGAAAGTTGATCTATCTATCTCACACTCGGCCATACATTGCATATTCTGTTAGTGTTGTCAGTCAGTTCATGCACAATCTCCAAACACCACTTTGATGCAGTTATAAGGATTCTCATGTACTTAAAAGGTTCTCCAAGACGAGGGTTGATATTTAAGAATCGTGGACATCAAGATATAGAGGCGTATACTGATGCTGATTAGACTGGTAGTCAAAGTGACCGAAAATCTACGTCCGGGTACTTTACATTGGTTGGAGGAAACGTGGTAACATGGGAAAGCAAAAAGCAGAAGGTAGTTTCATTGTCAAGCGCTGAAGCATAGTTCAGGGGAATAGTTAAAGGCGTAACAGAAGTATTATGGCTACACAAATTAATGACTGAACTTGGATTCCAGGTCAAGTGCCCAATCAAATTGGATTGTGACAACAATGCTTCAATTAGTATCTCTGCAAATCCTGTCCAGCATGACCGAACAAAACATGTAGAGGTTGATCGACACTTCATCAAAGAGAAACTTGATTGTGGACTTATTGAGCTTCCGTTTGTACACTCTGAAGAGCAGTTAGCTGATATACTGACCAAGGCGGTGAATACACAAGCCTTTGAAGATGCGTTGTCCAAGTTAAACGTTGGCGATCCCACGGTTTAACTTGAGGGGGAGTGTTGGAAAGTTGCCAAAATGACGTGAAAGTAATTACAAGAATCAGCAGGGATAGGAAATTAACATAAATAGAGATTTGCTTAATTATTAGATTGATTGTGTGACTAGGCTAATTGATTAGCTGACTAGACTTACCTTATGTATAGGATTGTTGGGTTTGTATATATGAAGAACAATGTTGTAATACAAAGCATACGAAAAATATTAATACAAAACAATCTTTCTGCCCAGTATATGATCTTTGTGCCTGATTTAACAGTTTATACCGTAGCTTAGGGCGTTTCTTAAAATATGTCTTTAATATGACCATGAGTATTTCTACAAAATATATCTGAATAAATAAAAAGGCATGCCTAATTTTGTAAATTTAGAACAACAATAACATCTATATATTCCAACAACACCAAAATCTATCGCTAGGATCCAGGAGGGTGAGAGACAACAAACAATACCTTCATCCCAATGGATAGGGAGCTTGTTTCCAATGAGACTCCCAACTCTACATGTACCCGCATTGATGACACAAAAATATGAATATGGTGTGTTATTGTACTAGTGAAGGGATTTAATAAACACAAATAGAAAGCTTCGGATATTAAAATAGCCGTAAACGTATATATACACAAATAATGAAAGACAAAGACAAAAACAAAAAAGTGCATGCCTAATTATGTATATTTGGAACAAAAATGATTAATTTTGTTATTTTCTTATTTAGAGGCAAGATATCGCCTTCTAAAGTTTTCTTTTTAAACTCTCTTCATAAAAAATACGCATTCAGTATGTAATAAAACTTAAGTGTGTAGTAAATTAGACTCACATGTATTACATAAAAAAGTGTTCTCAGTGCACTAAGCTTTCGCGTTTGTGCAGGGTCTGAAAGGGGCTGAATCGCTTTGCGATCTGATAAACACAATTTTACTCGACATTTTGTGCAAGCGGCTAATTCTATCGCTCAAATCCGTGAACTAAACGTCATATGTATTACATATTAATTTACATATACCAACATCCAAACGTGTCTTTACTATAGAGAATTTATTTGCAGCTCTATTTTAAGAGGAAAATTTTAAGAAACGATATCGACCTGAAAGTGAAGGTCATCATTGACATTTCCACTCCTGAAAGATTAATGAAGCAATCTTGATTAACTGACTAATCACATCATTAAAGTCTTAACCTCTACAGAGACATCGAAGGTGACGTTGCCTTGGAACGTAGCAAGACCAAAATCTTAAGCAAATAGAAAAAGATTCTCATTTCCTTTTTCTATTTCTTTATCTAAACTAATGATGTCATCGTAAACACCTGGACACTGAGATTATATGTATTAGCCGATGCTGCTTAGTGCTGCCTCCTCTCAAGCTACTCTGGAGTTTTGAAAATTACTAGAATACACAGATGGGTCTTTGAAGCAAAGCCCTTTTTGAATCCCAAAACCAAAATCTCAAGGCTGTAGGTTTACTCCTTTAATACTCACTTAGTTTAGTACGTTTCCTTTTTCGTTTTCCTATTTCTTAGTTTTTTGTTAGTATGTGTATAGTTTTTCCCCCTTTTTTCCTTTTCTTTGCTGGGATGGGGTTGGGTTGTGCATTGATGTTGTTTTTATTGCATGTAATTTATGATATTAGTTGGTCTGAGCCACGTTTGATGCTTGATCAAAAGGGTTAATCTTATTCATGTGAAGTTTCTGGGCAGGTGTGAAAAGATAAAATCTTTAGTTTTCTCTTGTGTGCTTTTGTTAGTTGGGGTGAGATGTTGGGGGTCAAATTTCACCTCTTTTTTTGCAGTTTATTTTGGCTTTTGGAATCATGGACTACAATTCTCAGGGTTGATCGTCAGATTTGCAAGATGAAAGTTGAGTTGCAAACGGGTGGGTTAGTTCATTGTTAAGAGGCTTATGGATAATTTTATGGTGGCTATTATTGACTTAATCATGTTTGTTAGCTAGATTACATGGATGTTGTCAGCTTGCACTTCATGTCTGGATTAGGAGAGCTGCATATGATTTCTATTGCAAGTAGTACCGCAATTAGCTTACTTTTGTTTTTACTGGATTGTGTGAGTGCAAAGAACTGTTGATTGGTTCTGTTTGTGTCCTAAGATTCATTGACTGATTCCAAAGCAAGGGCCTTTCTTCCCTCAGGCAAACTGGATTTACCTAGGCCGGGGTGGGGCATGGGGGTTACTCACCCTTAAACGCTGTAAGCCCACAACCCACCTTCCCACCCCCCATGCTGAAATTCAGCATGCTGCAGGGAAGACTTCTGCCCCCTCTCTCAATGACCCTAGGTTTCTTATCAGGTTTTAGTAGCTTGGCTACTATGTTAGTGTTAGTTAATAAGACTTCTCTATGGATACATGAAGGATGGCAAGAAACTGATTGGTGATTGGTTCTGAGTTCATCTTTTCATTTTCGTCCCAGAGGTTGATTAATGATCTGTGTTATATTGTGATGCCAGTAATTAGTTGAAAAGAGATTCAGATTCATATAATGCCTACACTTGCTAAAAGTGACGGAAGGCCGCTTGAAACTGGGGTCCGGAGCATATCGTCTCCATCATCCTACCCTAGACCTTGGTGGCGGAGTTTCACAACCAATTCTATGCCTTCTACAGAAGAACCTGTGAACATCCCTCGCTCCAGTGGGAATATTCAATTGCATAGCAGCAATGAAGATGACTCCCAAGAAAAAGAGACCAACGCGGTTCCACAATCTGGTATTTTTTTTCTACTACTACTACTCTCTCTCTCTCTCATGCGTGTCGTTTATTTTACGTGAACGCTTCGTGTTATAGAAGTTGATTGATATGTATTATGATAGTTATTCTAAACAATTTCTGAGTTCAAGGAGTGTTCAATTTGTCCCCAATTTTCTTGCTGAACTGCCTAACTCCTCTCATTTTTGAGTTTAATGTTGATCTGCACTGTAACAGCCTATTGACTCATTGAATTTCCTTAAGAAATTATGTCTCTTACGTGTGCTATGTGGAAATATGGGGTCAAGGGCATTGGAGCCTGTGGTTGATAATTAAGATCAAAAAAGAGGGTTTACTGTTATGAGGTTTCAGGTGCTTATTGGATGACCCTTACTGCGGGAAGAGCATGCAGTATACTTAAAATCTTAATGGGCTTGGTATAATACGCATATCGCAAGCGAAAAGCCTAGTGACATATGTCGATAACGTGTAATGTTGGATGCTTCATTGACATCACTGACTTATAAAAGTACACTTGGATCCCCATCTGCCTCCACCTTCCTTCTACATATCCTTGTCTTTCAGATTGTGCTTGACTAAACAATTTCAAGCAGAATTTTTATTTATCAGGATCAAGTGGAATCGCCAGTCAACAAAATCAGCATCTTAACGCCATTGCAGCATCAAGTGACCTTGTCAATGGGGATACTGATACCCCGTCTCCAATGGAACTTGTTGGCCACTCATTTGTAAGACTTCATCACTTCCTTTCTACCTCGATCGAGGGTTACAATAAGATTCTTGGTATACTATTCTTTTTCTTTTTTCTTTTACGTGGTTTGTATGAATTTTTTTGGTCTTTGTTCATATATGGGCAGATGCTGTCATCCTACTCGAATCTTCAATACGCCCCAGTGATGACCTATGGGACAATGGTGAGTATTCAACTCTCTTTTATATATTGGTTTCAGTTGCTGAGAATCAATGACAGTATATCCGCTTTTTGTCAAAAATTTTTGGTAACTGGAACGTCCAACACATCATCGAGTTACTTCCATATAGACGGGATGCTGGCTGTCCCTTACGCACATAGTTATATTTCATAGGAGTGGGCTTGCTTCTTCGTTTTCATCCACCTGTTCCATTTTTATGCTATGTAATGGCTCTAATGGAATCTGTCTCTGTACTTTCAGAATGATGGTCATGAGATTGAAAATCCTGTCCTGTTACATATTTGCATCAAATTTATGTTCTAATTGGGTAAGCACATATTCATCAGTTAACTAGTTTTGCGCTTAGCTATTCTCCCTCCAGAAAAGGGTGGGGGGGTGGGGGGAAGATAGAAGAAGAGAAAAGGTTTGCAGTGAACTGTATCTTCCTTTCCTGTTTCCGTGCTGCTTAATTTGATCAACTGTCGTAAATGATTTTGAAGGGTGTTGTTTTTGAAATTGAGAAAGGGACACGTAAAGAATCCTGAGCTGCAAAAGATGATCAATACATGTTGAACTGTTTAGCAAAATGTTAGTCCACTGTACACTACTTTATACATACACACAGATACACTATAAACACTCACACACACATACTAATATATATGAGATATACACACACATGTACATGTGATTTTAAGTGAGAAATACTATATGATAAACCACCACTTTGGTGGTATACTAGGAATACACAATTCTATCCTCGGTGGGCAATATAACCGTTGACAGTTTTTTCAACTAGCCGTTAGGCTGAATATGGCTGTTGGAGGCCTTGTAACATTAAGGGAAACACTTGTATGTTCAAAGTATCTTGATGATTAATAAAATCTTCAAGTTTCCATATGGTATTATAGCTTTGTACTCTATTCTATTCCATTTTGTTCTTCTGAAATATACTCTGAATGGCTTCAACGCCTAAAATAATTGAAGCTGAGGCAACTTCCACCCTGGAGACCAGAGGGACAGGGTCTAATGCCAGTGCTTTCTCATTTGATGGGACACCCATCATGATCACAAATCATAAATTAACATAAAACAATTGTCTATCATGGAGTAGGGGTGTTAGAATGTTTATAACAATAAGAGGCAAAGAAGATTATCTCTTTTGAGATGTTATCCCTACCTCAGTAGAACCTGAGTTTAGAACCTGAAAATCTGAGAACTCTATGATCATGTCATGGTTAATAGGGTCAATGACCCCTGAAACAAGTGATAACTTTATTTTTTATTCAACTGCTACAGAGATATGGTCGGCAACCAAAGAGATGTATTCCAAAATGGATAACATCTTAGAGTTGTATGAACTTGAAGCTCAACTTCAAGAGATTCAACAAGGAGACTTACTTGTTCGTAAGCATTACTCACAGCTGACCAAAATATTGACATCTTTGAAGCTCATTCATTGGCATGTCAGGCAGATTTCTGACTGGTTCATAAAAATCTTGATGCTGCTAGGAGCAGAATCTTAAGTACCAAACTTTTACCAAGTCTTAACACTGTTTCAGAAAGCAAACATGATGAAAGTAGAATAAAACTCATGATCGGGTCACTCCCTACTTTAGCTACTGAGGGATCAGTCTTTATAATGGAAAAATACACACTGAACTACTGGATCTCAGTCCAGTACACGTACTACTCCTTATGTTTCTGTCTCACAAGTATCTGGATCTATAACAAGAAAAGGAGTTACAACCTATCTAATGATAAGCCATACTGTATATATTGCAAGAAAATTGGCCACACAGTTGATGATTGCTGGAAGCTACATGGTAGACCAGGTGAGGTGAAGTCCCAAAGACCACCTTCTCAAAGGTCCTCCAATAACAACAATAGAAATGCAAAGCCACACATATGACCAACATAATAAGCAATGACAACACTGGACAAAACATGGAAAATACAACACTACTAACCCAGAGCCAGGTCTTCTGAAGCATTTCTTTCTCTAATTTCTCCAAGGTTTTGCTCCAGTAGTTGGTCACTATTGCCTGAGACTGGAGACTGTATGATATCAATGATGCTCCAGAAGCTATTTTGTTGACTCCCGTTGTGTTCTAACAGGCATGTTCTTCATCAAAGGTAACGTTTAAAGTTACATGCATCTTTCTAGTAATAGGACAATAGCACCCATAGCCCTTTTGTCTACTTGAATATCATAAAATATACACTTAATAGACCTGTGATCTAGTTTACCCCTCAAGTGGTACTGGACATGAATATAGTATTCTATAAGAACTTGCTTGGGGGTTTTTATATAAAAGAACTCTAGATGGCATCATGTTGATTAGATAAGTGGCAGAGAGCACTTCCTCACTCCAGTATACTTTGGGACATTCATTGAGAACATATTGTTCTAGTTGCCTCTAATAAGTGTCTATTTTTTCTCTCAGCTATTCCACCTTGTTGGGGAGTATAGGTGTAGGAAGTCTGATGGTGCATACCACTCTCAGCCATAAAGTCCTTCATAGTTCTCTCTAGGTATTCAGACCTATTGTCTGATCTTAAAGTCTTAATAGTAACTGCAAACTGTTTCTTAACTGATGCGACAAAGTTTTTCAATATTTGCCCTGCTTCAGTTTTATGTTTCATGAGGTAAACCTAAGTGATTCTAGTGTGGTCATCAACAAAACCATCTTACACCATTGATATTAGCTATTCTAGATGGATCGCAAATGACAAAATGAACAAGATTAAATAGTTGTGTTGAGTTTTCTGCTATAGCTGGATATGTAGCCTTAGTACGTTTTGCCAATTGGCACACTTCACAGCTGATAGTCTTGGGACCAATTTCATAAATAAATCTGGCATAAGCCTCTTTAAATACATAAAGTTAGGATGTCCTAATCTTTTATGCCAGAGTAAAATCTGGTCTCTGTTTGATTCTATGCTAGTACAAGATAATAAGATAATATTCTCTTAATCCACAAATTGGTAAATGGCTACAAGCGTATTGAAGGTGCAAATGGATGTTCGGTGAAAGTAGACATAATGAAGGCTTTCGACACTATAAACTGGAGATATCTCATCGACATAATTTCCCCCATTCAGGAAATGAGTTTATCTATATATCTCAACAATTTCCTTTCCTATAAATCCCTCATTGGACACTTCAAAGCTTCTAGAAGCTTAGGACAAGGAGACACTCTATTCATTTCCATGTTCACTTTAGTAATGGAAGGTTTTACACAGATACTGAGATCCCTTGAAGGCTCAAATTTCAGATTCCATCCAAAATGTGAATATATAAAGCTCTCCTTCTTAGCATTTGTAGATGATCTTTTTGTCCTTTCTAGTGCAAGTGAGGATAATGTTCAAATAACGAAGAACTCCCTGGAGAAATTTGAAACCCTATTTGGACCAAAGCCAAATCTTCAAAAATGTGAAGTCAACATTGTTCGATGACCAAACCCTAGAGAATAAACCATATATGTAATGTTAGGGATGCCAATTGGCTCACTTCAAAGCAGATGGATTAGGAGAAAACCACAGAGTGACAGTATACAACCATTAAAATATGTAAACTTAAGAAATCATTATATGTACTCAAACAATCACATAGGACATGATTTAGAAAGTGTACCGATGTTGTCCTGAACCATGGCTTCACACAAACTCACAATGACCATACTTTATTCACTAAAAGAACTGGCACAGATAACATTGCCATACTTATTGTCTATGTTGATGACAAAGTTCCATCTCGGAAATGACACGCTAATAATTGACCAAGTGTCTACCGAATTTGAACTTAAAGACTTAGGGAAGCTCAGGTATTTCTTAGATATGGAAGTAGGAAGAAACCACCAAAGAATGAGTATTGCACAAAGGAGATATATACTGAATCTTCTATAGGAAATAAGCATGCTTGATTCTAAACCAGCTTTAACCTGTTGAACCTGGACATTAACCTACGGAACAATAGGATAAAACACCTGTAGATAGGTTTAGCACCAGAAGTTAGTCAGAAAATTTATTTACATATCTCATACTGGACCTGATATTTGATATGTTGACAGTTTTGTAAAACAATTTATGAATGATCCTACTGATGAGCGCCTCAAGACTGCTTTGAGAATTATTAGGTACTTGAAAGCTACACTAGGACAAGAGCTACACTTCAGGAATATTGAAGACAAACTTACTGGTGTTCATGGATGCAGATTGAGCAAGATCAAAGGTGGACATATGGCCAACAACATGCTATGAAACCTATCTACGGGGAAACATGGTCTCATGGAGGAGCAAGAAGCAAACAATGGTTTCCAAAAGCATTACAGAAGCAGAACTTAGAGCCTTAGCACTATGACTTTGTGAAGGCTTGTGGATCAAAAGAGTAATGGAGGAACTAGGGCAGTTTATTTTCTGTCCATCAGAGTGTACTTTTGACAATATTTCAGCAATCAACATGGCTAAAATCCAGTTCAAAATGACAACTCCAAATGCTAGATGGACACTTCAGAAGGGAGAATTGAAGACCAAATCATCGGAATCAAGCACGTGGCATCAATGAATCAAGTTGCTAATATTTTTACTAAGCCAGCTTTTGGCAAAGTATTTTAGAGTCTTATAGTCAAGCTTGACTGTGTAAATATATAACCAAGTTTGAGGGGGGAGTGATGAAATGTATAGCAAAATATAGTTCATCGTACACTACTTCATACACACACAGTTACACTATAAACACACACACATACACACTAATATATATGTTGAGAATCCCACATTGGCTAATTTGAGAAAAAAATGCATGGCTTATATAAAGATGAGGTACCACCATCCATTGCCTTAAGGTTTTGAGTGGATATGGGCCTCACCTCATGTAAGCCCAAGTTTCAACATGGTATCAGAGCACTCATGTAAGCCCAAGTTTCAACATGGTATCAGAGCATGTTTAAAAATGTGGGCTCACCCCTTGCCTGGCCCATGGTTGGCCACTTAATGTTTCCCCTCACCTAAGTCCTGATGTTCATGCCTGACTTATGGTTTGTGATTGAGGGCGGGTTGTAAGGCGCGTGTGTATGTCAAACCACGTTGCCACGTGAGGGCGGGTGTTGAGAATCCCACATTGGCTAATTTGAGAAAAAATGCATGGCTTATATAAGGATGAGGTACCACCACCCATTGTCTTAAGGGATATGAGCCTCACCTCATGTAAGCCCAAGTTTCAACATGGTATCAGAGCACTCATGTAAGCCAATATACATGGCATACACACATGTGCATGTAATAATGAGTGAGAAATACACTAGGATACACCATCATTATGATGGTATACTAGGAATACACAAGTCTGTCATCAATGGGCAATATAGCTGTTCACAGTTTTTGTCAACTAGCTGTTAGGCTGAATATGACCGTTGGAGGCCATATAACAATCTCTATATAAGGGGAAACACTTGTATATTCAAAGTATCTTGATGATTAATAAAATCTTTAAGTTTTTATGATACACACATTAGCAGCTATTTCCTAGTTGATTCTATTCTTCCTTACTCCGTTCAGAAAGCTTACAAAGTCTATTACTTTCTGGAATTTATGGGGCGTTGATGTTAGACCTTGCTGATAAGCTGATGAAGCCTCTAATTCCTTTCGACCTAGGCACCATAAACACAAGGAGCTAGGAGTGTTAGTTGCTTGATTATTGTATGACATAATGACCTGAGGTTTCTGCCTTCTTCCCTATTCACATCTGTCTTCGGGGGACTCCTTTTGGTGAAATGTTAAATTGGTCCCGAATAAATAAAGAAAGAAGAAATATATCTCTCTTCTCCTCAATTTTGCTTGAATTTTTGTATTCTCTTTGTTTGCTTATCTGGTCTTGAAACTTTCTCGTCTATTGTCGTAGGCACTTCACTGGTTGTATTTTGGTTTTGGTTAATTCAAATTTCTTTTGTTTTCTTGCTGCTAGGTGCCTCCTCAGCTAATTGGCATACATCAGGCTCGGATGCCTTTGCCTCTTTCAATGGAAGAAGAACCTGTCTATGTGAATGCAAAACAGTATAATGGAATACTTAGGCGCAGACAATCACGAGCCAAAGCAGAGATAGAGAAAAAACTCATAAAAGCCAGAAAGGTATATTTTGCATCAAGACAAGAAGAACCTATGTACATTAAGTTTCCACATTTCTTTGCATGTAGACTAGTATCCTTTTTCTTCTTGTGTTTTTTTCTTTTATCTTCAATGAGAGAGGAAAAAAATGGTATTACTACAAGCCTTTCTACTTTTGCCGTGCTTGTCCCTGCGTTTCTCTTAGTTTTTGATAACAAGCTTGACAGCCAAAATATTTAATTTTCCTTCTTGCGTTGTGAAAAGATGTTTATCTTTTAGGACAAACCACAAATTCGTACCACGCTTAAACGAATGGTCAACTAGTCCACTCCCCTTCATTTTTTTTTACCAATCACTAACATCTCATTGAGGATTTTGACTATATAAAAAAAACATCTCACTGAGTTCTTAAAATTTTTTTTTTCATTTAATTTACGGTATGGTCTAGTTACTATTGTGCTTTATTTGGTTCCAGTTCAGCAGTACTCCTGTTCATAGTGACTGTTGTCCTCTATTTGGATCCAAGTCAGCAGTACCACTGTTCTTTGCTAAGTGTAACGTGGTTTAAGGAACTTAGGTGTCTGTGATTTGGGCAAATAAAAGGGGGAGGAGAAAATGTAACTAGCCCTTCTTTGTGATGGCACGATCTCTAGTTTGCTTGATATATTTGAAGTGTCACTTTATATACATTACTTGTCATAGGGGATTGCTTATAAATATGCCAGATGTAGAGTCAGTAATGAAATACAAAATATATATGCCAGATGTCAAACTGCGTCAGACTATAATAATTGTACTGACATCTCTAGTTGATTCACGTGCATACTTCCCATAACCAGAGCTCCAACCTCAAGAAGGCATGAACAAGTATGAAAAGAGAATGATAAAAATTTCAAGGGTTTAACTACCATTAGCACACTAAGTGCAATTTTGTTGAGATCTGGTGTGTTCTCTGATTTGGCAGTCTTCATAGGTTCCATAGGAAATTAACCTACTAAATGAAGGCATGCAGTTATGAATTTGAGCATTGCAAGATGCTTTCCACCTGACCAACTTATAATGTCTAATTTGCAAGTTATATTTAGATTTGGAAATTGTCATATTGATCTGAATCTTATCGTAGTCTCAACATCCTTATATTACTTGGTTTGACATTTCAGTAGTACTAATGTACTAGAAGATTTATAGTTAGTAGGGTGTCGGGAAGAAAAGCTCCTAATAACCAGTGACAAGTGAGGTCTCTTCTTGTCTTTTTCAGGCTGCAAGTCACATCTTCTGTAAGCCAATCAGTGAATAGAATTGAGTGCTAGGGGGCTGAGATTTTTTTAACCTTTGAAGAGTTTAAGCTGTATTTAGTAAAGTAGAATGATGAATGTTAATCAAATGAGCTGATAAGTGTCTTGAAGTACATTTAGTTAGACTCTGTGACGAAATTTTTGAAGAATTTTGATGTATCTTCTGAAAAATTATTGTTCTACTAGCATGTGACCCTGATAACAGGTATAGGAGGGATCATCTTTTGCTTTTAAGGAAGCGGCTAGAAATTGTAAGCTGTTAGAAATTGTTCTTGCTAGTCCTCTTTTCTCTCTGTCTTGAAGCTAAAAAGTCTTCAGGTACGGGTCAAACCAGTAGTGTGTGTTTGTGTTTGTTCGTCTTTCTTTTGTTTTCATTTTGCAAACTTGGTTACTCATAGAGTCATAGAAAGTACTGTGTATTGTCTTTTGTGGTTGCATATTCCTAACTCGTTCTCTTGAAGGGTAGTTGGCTGTTTTCTGTGGCTAGGACTTTGAAAATCACTCAATGTGTCCCTTTTCACGGCTTTAATTGTAGCCTTATCTGCATGAATCTCGTCATCAACATGCTATGCGGAGGGCAAGGGGCTCTGGAGGTCGTTTTCTTAACACAAAAAAGCTCGAAGATAACGCTGTTGTTCCTAACTCACAGCAACAGGCAAAAAGAGCGCCTTCTGCTTCAACACAGCCTGGAAATTCGTCTGGTTCCGTGCATTTTGCCAGCAACATGAATGGAAATTATGATACACAAGGAGAAAGAGGATACATGTACTATCACCAATCAACAAACATTGAGCAGGGAGCGCGTAATTTGAATCAAGAGCACTGGAGTCTGCTGATGAACCAACATTCACATGGGCCTGCTCCCTGTAACTAAGAATCTAGCCTGCTGACTTAGTTATGGTCGCGCTTCTGCTAAACTGAGGTGGTCCACATGACGTCTCTAGCAGATGGTACTGACCATTGCTCTCAGCAGGTGCCTTTTTCTGCAAACAGCACTATGTGCTCAGGCAATTCATTCTTGGCTTGGTTACTTTTGTATTTGAAGAAGAAGGTGAAACAGAGGAAGTATGGATGGTGAAGCTGATGTTCTTGTCAGTTCACCAATCATTTCCATTTCCATTTCCCTCTTCTCCTCCCATCAGTTGGTTCATGTAAATTATGGTTTCTACTATGATTGCTCTTGGATTTGTTACCACAACTAGATGAGGGCTTAAAAGTTTGTTTGTGTGTGTTTTTTATTGGATGATCATGTCTATGTTGAAGGATCTTTTTTTCTTTCCCATGTGCATGAGTTTGTGGAATTTGGTTTCTTGTAGTAGGGGTATTAAGCAAACCGAACAGTTCATGAACAGTTTGAGTTCGATTCGTATTTGATTCGAGTTTGTTTTTTAATTTTACTTAAACGAGCTGAGTTCGAGCATCTAATTAGATTAGTTTATTAACACGAGTCAAACTGTTCACGAATTGTTTGGCCCGTTTAAAGAGCTATAGTGTTTTCGAATTGAATTCAAACAAATTTTGAAGCTCGTTGTAGCAAACAAACCAAACCAAACAGTTTGTTTAACTAAACGAATCTGAATTCGAAAACATAATATATAGTTCAGCTCGGTTCGTTAACACCCCTGACAGCATCAACATAAAAACTTGAGCTGATACGGAGAAAAAGGGTTAGCATTTAGAATTTCTTGATGAATCGTATATATGATCTAATATGATCAAATATGATATAACTTTAGCAGGATGTTAATATAAACGCATTTATATATTCAACAGAAAATCTATGAACAAAAATCTGCAAGTTAGGTCAAGAGTTAGATTATTTAAACAAATCATAATATTTGAGATTTATTATTGAATCAAGCTAAATAACTATAAAATGGCGAATGGTGAATAAATCAATGCACTTGTTTGAGACTTGAGTTTCATATTAGGTGTAAGTATGTATAAATACAAGAAGTACAAACTTTTTAGTGCAAATCTTTTGTACAAAGTGTAGGGTAAGACTTTGTACATCATAACGTGAAGCGATCCGGTCCCCTTTGGTTCCTGCACAAATGCGGAAGTCTAGTGTACCATGAACTTCTTTTTAAACTAGTATTACCTATGACATTTTCAATGCTCTTTTTTTTATAAATAACTATAATTCCATTCATTTGAAGAGCAGTTACAATATTTAATAATGATACATATTCTAATAAGATGGAAGGAATTTACATACCACCTCCTCCAATTTTTGACAATTATAAGTTCGTCTTCAACTTTCTACCATCTTACCAGCTTTTTTTTTAAGGAAAAATAAATAAACTTTTAAGGCAACGTTTTGGTTTTTTTAAAATTTTTTCTCAATTTTTCTTTGTTAAATTTTGAAAAAACCAAAACGTTCCCTTAAAAGTTTATTTTTTTTCCTTAAAAAAAATCTGGTAAGATGGTAGAAAGTTGAAGACCAACTTGTAATTGTCAAAAATATGAGGAGGTGGTATGTAAATTCCTTCCATCTTCCCTACGAAGTGCATACATATAACCTTGTTTTAATCCCTGCCGCCTTCCATTTTCTTTGTGGATTCTTCCCAGCTAGCTGCTTTTTTCTTCGTCTTCTATTTATTTTTCGGTTCTGTGTTTTGCTGTGGGATGGATTACTTAGAAATGTTCTCTAATATTTTATGGTTCTCTCGGAATTTTGAAGGTTTTATAGATTCTTGATTGTTTGTATTGAATCTGATCTATCCCATTGATGAAACATTTAGTAATCTGAAAACATGGTGCTCCCTCCATCATCAGAGGTAGAGGTAACCGTGTCTTTTTCCCAGGTGGATGCTAGGCTTTCTGAGGGACATTTCTACTGCTCCTAATTCATTTTTTTTTTGTATATATATATTTTTTTCTTGTTTGAAGGTCTAGCAAGTAAAATTGGTTTTTTTAATTATAATATATTTTTAAACCAATAGATTAGTCCGTTTTGTCAATTGGGTAATTAGGAGGATGCATATATTGGAAAGAAGTGTGTTATAATCATAGTTCTTGCAGATACCGACAATTCATCAAAAGTTGAAGTTCTATGTAGGACAGTTAGAAGTTGATCTGATGCATATGCCAGAATTCATCAAAATTTGAGAATGCATCAATCTAAAGTTTGGTTCTTGGTTCAAGTGTATCTAATGTGTTAGGTGAATCATAATGTTTTCTGGATATTGGCAGACATCTCTGAAAGCTGGGCAGATAACGGTTTGTGATATCTAAATGGGCTTATATCTTCTTAAAAAAATTGAAGGAGGAGCTGAATTTAAAATTTGTTCCTTTTGTTTTTCAATAAGTGGGATTGAGTTGGCTGCATATATCAGACATTGTAGGTGATGCATAATTGCACTTTGGATTTGTATGTGATTCTGGAACATTAGATGCTGAACATATTATTTGTTTTGATGCTCTTATAGTCTATTGGCATATCACTTGGAAGATTTAAGGCCAAATTTGTTGCTGATTAAAATATGTTTCTTTTGTTTTTCAATAAGTGGGATTGAGTTGGCTGCATATATCAGATATTGGAGGTGATGCATAATTGCACTTTGGATTTGTATGTGATTCAGGAACACTAGATGCTGAACATATTATATCTTTTGACGCTCTTATAGTCTAATGGCATATCACTTTGGAAGATTTAAGGTCAAATTTGTTACTGATTTCTTGTTGTCAGTATTTGATGAGTTTGGCACAACAGTTATTTTAGCTAGTTTTTATTGTACTTGTGATGCGGTACAAGTTGTGGACATGTAATCACATGAAACTGTGTATATTAGGCGCATAGCCGCTTGATTATACATGTACTTTCTGAGTATTCGTCTTAAGTATCTGTTGGAGGACGGGTTTGGAGAAACTGGTAAGGTTGTTACTATGTGATCTTGAGGTTACGGGTTCGAACCGCAGAAATAGCCTCTTACATAAAAGTATAGGGTAAGACTGCGTATATCTGATCGCGAAGCGATTCGGCCCTTTTTATCTTAAGTATATGTTGATGCCTAGTATCCATCAATAATTCTCACACGCATTAAATACTATTGGTTCAAAATCTTGAATTATTGATGGATGTTGGTTGATTTTGTGAAGTGGGGGGCTAATTTATAGAGGGAAACCAGAAAGAAACCAGTTGCAGCTGGAGGGAGGGAGGGAAGAGAAAGACGTTATTTTGGAAGGGGAATTTGTTTTGGCGGTAAAATGTAGTAAGACCGGATACTGCAGCTCATCAGCCTGTTTTTGGTGTTAATTGAGTCAAGTTGGGCCACGTTTGGCTATCAAATGAGGTTTCAAAACGTTTAAATGTTAACTGGAAAATTTGACCAACAGTTGAGTGATAAGTGCAATTTTCTCGAAATACATTGTTGATATTCTCTTTCGCACTAACTTGCTTGGTGCGTGTCTGGTGTCCACCCCTTGCCCCGGACCATACTTTTCTATTTGGGACTATTCTCACTGACCCAACGGAGTACCTATCGGTGGTAGATGCTCTTCGTTATCTTTGCCTAACTCGGCTTGATATTGTTATTATGTCAACAACAACATTACTCTATTGTTTTAGATACTACAATCTATGATGGGGTATGACGGGAGAACGGGTCGGATGTATGCAAGCATACCCATGTGTTAAAAAGACAGAGATGTTTTCCGATGACCCATAATGAAAATTGCGTCAAGCTGTGTCGATCAACTGTTACTAAGAAGAGCGCGCAACTAATTTAGTGAGTAAACATACTTTCTCAATTCATGCATCGCTCCACTACCAAAAACTAGGCTACGGTGAAACCCCTATTGAGTTATCTGGTAGGAACCATAGGCGTTGGCCTGGCTCTTTATCGTCGGTCTCCTATTATTCTCCATGCTTTGGGCTGGTAACAAACATGACTACACCTCTACAAGTCTATGGGATTTATCTTGGTAGCAACATGGTCTTCAAAGAAACAACGTACGGTTGCTCGTTCCATGATTGAGACCGAGTATCGTGCCATTGCTACTACTGCTACTATACTTGCCTGTATTTGTTCCCTCTTTTATGAGCTTTGTGTTCATCTTTCTTTTGCTCCGGTAATATACTGTGATAATGTGGGTGTCATTCATCTTAGTGCCAATCTCGTTTTCACTCTCATATGAAACATATCGTATTGATTGCAATTTTATGCGTGATCAAGTTCAAAAATGGTGTTTCAAGTGTTCGGTATGTGTCTGTTAGGAAAGAAAATCTTACCTTGTATAAGAGAATTAATTGTGCATAATTAGATCCAATCAAATACCGAAATTATAGCAGTCAAAATTAATTGTATATTTTGTTTCCTTATCGTATGTAATCTGTGATGTATAAGAGGAGGGTGATGTATATGTTTTTTCTTCAAGAACGAAATACAAGAAAGTGTTCTTCACAATACTTGTTCTTTGAATTACTTGATTAGCATAATTGCTTGGTTAACATGGTATCAGAGCCATCGATCCGACTCTGATTTCAGTATTTCTGAGTATATGCTCAGAAATTTATTCATCGTTGCCAAACTTACCTGTACCGACCGAAATACCTTTCCCATCCACCAATCTCAGCCTGTTTTGACCTGGAACCAGTGCAACCATTGAAATTACCTGTCCACAGAACACAAATAAGCCATGTCAAATCCTGAAACCAGTGAACCCAAGACACCATCATCGACCCTTGCAGAGTTGGCTGCTCAAGTAGCCACCTTACCCCAAAATACACCACCCAAGCCACTCACAAACCCAATACAGTCACCATCAATTCCACTACATACTGAAAATTTCTCCATCTCAGTCAGATTAAACGGAAACAACTATGCTGTTTGGGCACCTTTGGTTTTACGGGCAATAATTGGACGAGGAAGGAGACACCATCTCACGGGTGTCCCTCCTCCTCCAGGACCAACTGATCCAGACTTCCCTGCTTGGGAAAAGCAGATAACTCAGTCTTCACATGGATCATCCAAACAATCGAGCCTGCACTGGTGGTTAATGTGACTAGGTATCCCACTGCCAGAGCATTGTGGGATGGCCTAGCACTCATGTATGGGTCTGGGGCTGACTCTCTCAGAGCATACGATCTTCACAGACGAGCCAGCCTAGTTCGACAGGGAGGAGGCAGTATCGAAGCCTGCTGGAGCCGTTTACAGGACTTGTGGACGACTATAGATGCACAAGAACCAAATCCTATGACTTGTGCTACAGACATAAACATTCACAATCAAAAGATGGGGGCTCTCAGATTATACCAGTTTTTAACTGCTATTGATGAAAAATATAATTCAGAAAAAAACGATCTTTTGAAAAAGGACCTGTTACCCACTCTTGAAGCTGCCTATCGAGAAATACGCAGGGCTGAAGAAAGATCTGTTGTATTACAGCGAATCCCCTCAGGCGAATCATCACAGGGGATTGGTCATGGCCTAACAACACACACTGTGGCTGCCAGAGGCCATGACCCCGGATATGGACAGGGACGAGGGACAATCGCAGGGAGAGGCCGGGGAACTTCGCGTTCCAGTGGCCAACGAAAATTGGAGGACAAGGAAGGATTAACATGCAGCCACTGTGGTCAACAAAGACACACAAAAGAAACATGCTTCCAACTTGTAGGGTACCCTGACTGGTATGAAGGAAAGAGAAAGCAAACCGAAGGGAGCAAAGGCAAAGGCATGGCTGCGGCAGTTTCATCTCACGAAGGAGAAGACGGTGCTTCAAAACCAGCGGCTGCCCCAGATGAAATGACGGGAGGTAAAAGGGTTGAGGGTTTTACCCTCAACCCCTCTTTATTATGTTTAGACAAAATTGTCCCTACTAAAATTGCAGATGTTGCCCCCTTAGTTTCATATTACACGGGACCAGCCCTTGATATTTGTCAAAATCACCAGACCGCCCCTCCTGACTCCGAAATTACCCCAGAAGTCCCCAATTTCCCTCTAACACGCCACATTAAGTCCAATACTTACCCAAAATGTCATCTGACCCCTAATTCCAGAAAAATTCCAATTTTACCCTCTTTTTCAAACCAACCCATCACTAATTGTATGTGGGTCTTAGACAGTGGGGCTACTGACACAATGACCAATGACCTCACTGATCTCCAAATCCAAACACATCCCACCAAAACCCATATTGAAACTGCTAGTGGAACTCTTGTACCAGTTTCCGGAGGTGGTACCATCTCTATTAATCCCAAATTACAGTTACATAATTGTCTTTACGTACTTGGACTTTCTTCAAAATTATTATCTGTCAGTCACATTATTCATGAATTACAATGTGCTGTACTTTTGTACCCTAATTTCTGCCTTTTGCAGGATATTCACTCGAGGGAGATCATTGGGCGTGGCATTGAGAAGGATGGAGTATATTACGTGACAGATGTGGTACAACAGGGCCGGTCCAATCTTGCCACCGGGACTGCTCAACAACGACTATGGCTATGGCACCGTCGTCTTGGTCACCCCTCCTTAGGTTACATGAAGTTGTTATTTCCTTCTTTGACTCAGTCTAGTCTTACTTTATCATGTGATACATGTCTGCGAGCTAAAACTCATCGATCTACGTATAAGTCAAATAATACCAGGGTTAGGCGATTGTTTAGCCTAGTACATTCTGATGTATGGGGTCCTGCTCCACATTCTACTACTCTTGGTTTCCAGTATTTTGTTACATTCGTGGATGATTATTCAAGAATGACTTGAGTTTACTTTCTCAAGCATAAATCGGATGTTTACTCACATTTTGTTCATTTCTATCACATGGTCCATACACAGTTTCAAACTAAAATTCAAATCCTTCGCTCTGACAATGACGGAGAATATCTGCACAATAGTTTCAAAGAATTCTTCAGTTCCCACGGCATTGTCCATCAGACTACTTGTTCTCACACACCTGAACAAAATGGTGTGGCAGAACGGAAAAAACCGCATATTACTCGAAATGACCCGAGCAATGATGCTCGAATCTCAAGTTCCAAAGTCATTTTGGCCTGAAGCTGTTGCTACCGCTGCATATTTACTCAATCGATTACCTTCAAAAATTCTGGACCAGCATACTCCCTTGTCAGTTCTTGCGTCCTCCTCCACGGTACCGTCTGTCCTTACACTACCTCTTAAGGTCTTTGGTTGTACTGTGTTTGTTCACATTCCTTCTTCTCAACGTACTAAACTAGATGCATGTGCGGACAAATGTGTCTTTGTTGGGTATGCCATGTCCCAAAAGGGGTACAGGTGCTATAATCCTCGTACCCGTCGTGTTCACATTACCATGGACTGCACCTTTCTTGAACAAGAGTATTTCTATTCCGCCACTTCTGGGCCTCAGGGGGAGTTATTTGGTGAGACCTACGACTGGCTCCATAGTCCTGGTCACTTGGAGGCGGTTCCAACAGGGCAAGTAGGTAACGTCGACTGTACTTTTCCCGGCACCAGTATAGTCCTTCCTCCTGAGTCAACCTGTGACTCTCCGGCGAATATTCAGAACAACCAGGTACCACCCCCTGTATCATCCTCCCTTGATTTAATCATAATATTACCCCTGATAATCTTACCCGTGATACCCCTGATAATCTTACCCT